>CAUYQU010104866.1:0-19236 GCA_963574635.1 Cheracebus regulus
GCCTCAGTTTACTCAACTATAAATTGAGGTTAATTGTAATAGTATCAACCCTATACATTGTTGTGAGGATTAAATGACTTGCTATACATAAAGCATTTAGAACTATGCTTGATACTGTATGTATTCCATCATTATTATTCTGCAAATATGTAAAATCAATAAATTAGAAAAAGGATAGGATTTAATCCTTGTCATTCTTAATGATTCGCTTTTTAACCAACTGGGCTCAGACTAGTACATTTACCAACTGGGCTCAGACTAGGTACATTTACCAGCATTCTCCTTTGCCATAATGATCTCTTTCATAACTTTGGAGACATCTCCTTCATTGGATTTTTTCCATATATTTGCAATCAGGTATGGAGGCAAGGCAGTAGAACTTCTTCATATTTGGGATCATTTGTTACCAGTCACATTAATCTTGTTTTGAGAATATAGTTGATAGCTCAATATATATTTTTTCATCTTCCTGATTGCCTTAGATATGCTGAAAAATTAGTCTACTTTATTAACTTTGAAGTTTCATAATTATTCTCTTTGCCACATGTCTATCAGAATTTTAAAAAGGAACTAACTTTCATTTCTTCTATGAACATTGGTAGGAACTTTGTTGAAACATAGGAAGCCAAGAAACGTCCAGAAACAGACCTTTTCAGTTTCCGTGTGGCATTCTTGGAATCACTGTATTTTAATATTAATATAGTCATTTTAGTTATGCAAGTGAACAGTCTTCATTTTTGCAAGAAAATGAATTGAACAAAATAGAAATTGAATTAGCTTAACAGGAAGTTATATGTGTGTATACATATTTGCATATGTATATTTATGTTCAACTCACTTCAATATCAGAATTCTGTGTAACTATTAATAATTTATCTAATGAGAAATATAACATATATGTGTCTCCAATGCGTTTGGCATCATGTAAGGATTTTGTAAAGGTTAACTCATTTAACCTTTAAAGTAAGTTTGACCCCGTATTCATGGCAAATGTCAAATTAATGGACTAGGCATTTATTTTACTCAAATAACTTTCTGAAATGGTATCTTCCTTTTGGAATTCAGAGTAGAACACACACACACACACACACACACACACACAGCTGTGGTTCTAAAAATAAAACTGTATGAGTCTTTCTTTGACTTGCCCCTCTAGGAATAAAGTACCCAGGGTATGAACTCCAATGTACGTGACAGTCTGCTTATGTAAGCAGCAGTCAGAATTGAAAGCCGTTTACATTTTCCACAGCTGCTTTGAGTCTGGCATAAGCAGTGCTAAAAATTACTTAATCAGTTCAGTAGTAATCTACAACTAGGCAACACCAATGGAATAGACCTATTGTTCTAATTAAGTAGTTGTTGGCCTGTTTAAGTAATCTCTCTTCCTCATATAATCACACTCCAGACCTACATTTAATGTGCCTAACTCTCCCTACCCTTGTAGGAAGCAGGTTGCCTGAGAGGAACTACATTAACTCTTTCATCTTAAGAGAGATTAAAAAGAAGTTTCCACTCAATTTTTTCCCGAAATATTCATTACAAGAAAGTCTTTTAACAAATTCCCAAACCTAAACTGATTCATCATGAGGAAAAATTGGATGACCCCAATTCCAGCCAAACAGAACAAAGTGGATAGTCCCTAGAGAATATTTTGACAACATACATGGTATGTAACTAATCTCTATTTGTGGTCTTATAATTTTTTTTTTCTCTGAGATGGAGTGTTGCTCTGTCATCAGGCTGGAGTGCAGTGGCGTGATCTCGGCTCACTGCAACCTCCGCCTCCTGGGTTCAAGCAATTCTCCTGCCTCAGCCTCCAGAGTAGCTGGGATTAAAGGTGTGCACCACCATGCCCAGCTAGTTTTTTGTATTTTAGTGGAGAGGGGGTTTCACCATTTTGCCCAGGATGGTCTCACCCACCATGGCCTCCTAAAGAGCTGGGATTACAGGCGTGAACCACCACACCCATCCTGAAATTCTTTCAGTCTCAGTCCAGATGTCTCCAAACTTCAAACCAGAAGTTAATTATGTTCCTTTCATCACAATCACCAGTTACAAGTGTTTAAACTTTGTGTGGGTCCCATATCTAAATATATTAACAAAAGCTTCACCCAGGTGGTACAGGAGACTGTGTTTGAGTAATACATCTTCTCCCCAGATTCAAACTCTTTTGCTCAATTGGATATACATTTGTTGAGCCATCTGGAACTAATCTCTTCGATAGCAAAGGCAAAGGAATACTGATATAATAAGTTGTTTCCAAAGCACTGTGATTTTAATCATTAAAAATTAAAAGGTATTGAATATTTTCTGTATTTCTTAATGCAAATCTTGTCTATTCTCACAAAAGGTAGACTCTATTTTGAGGAGGGCAACATTCATAACCCCAGGAGATCTATTTAAACCCGTATGACAAACTAATGAGACTCAGGATGATGGATTTTGGCATTTAAGACATTTAGACCTGATGGCATACACTGTGGAACATGGACCTTGTTCTTTCCTAGTAAGTTCCAAATACATGTGACAGAAAAACATTACTACAAAGATGGGTGGCCATCTTTTTTCCTCACGATTGTCACAAAGCTGGTTAACTGTGTGTGGCTACTGATTGTGGGGCAAGGAACACAATTAGCTTGAGGTTTGGAGAGATATGGCTCAAGACCTAAACAATTTCAGAAAAAGACCTTGAATAGAGATTGGGTACATTTAGGGCCCAGGATGACAAAGCATAGAGAATGGAACGAGTGGTCAGTCTGACCATTTACTCCTCAAAGGCCTGTTGATATCCCAACTCACATCAGGAGTTAGTTCATGACTCCCACATCCTTACCTACAACCGCTGTCACCTTTTCCCTATGAGCAACGTCCTATGGGTGATGCACAAGCATTTCAAACTTGGCAATATCTGCGCCTCAAGTTCAGGGACTGACTGTTTTAGCATGCTGGGTTTTAGTAACGCTCTGCTCAACAACTGAGAAAATAAGAAACTCAAATTGTCCTCTCTGCTAGTTAAAAAAATCTTGATACTAACAAAATAAAGGTTAGATAAATGACCCCTTCAATCACTATCTGGGGGAAAGGTTATCTTGGATTTCACTATGTTCTTGGTGGTACTATTAACCACTGGAATAATAGGATCAAACTTCCTCTTCCTGGTTTACAGTCACCATTCTTCTTATCCTTACCATTTGTGTTTTTTCCCCCTCAAAAGTGGAATATTGATAGCAATTTTCTTTGGTATGTAAATTCCTACCATGCCAAACAAATGAACCTCTCCAGAACACAATCTGTTGCCTTTCATGTGGTAGATATTTAGTAATTTTTTTTTAAAATGGAAGAACAGATGAATAATAGAGAATCTGAATGATTTTTTAAAGGTGCCTAGGGCAGTTTAAACTCTTTAAAGGATGGTGAAATATGTGACATATTCTTTCCCCAAAAGTGTAAGGGATTTTACACAACTGTCATTTGGTCTGAAGAAAAAGGTCAGATGAATCACAGTCATATTTCAACACCCTCAGGGTATTGTGATAGACTACTTTCCATCTTTCTCAAATGAAGGTACTCCATGATGTAACGAACACACCCTAGTATGTATCTCTCTCCTTGGTTTCGATGGATTGATGGAGAGACAGAAGGTTTAGATTATGAGGATTTAATGGGATGTTTTAATTTAAAAGAGCTGTTGTTGTTTTTTTAAAATGGCAAGGGCCTAAAATAAGGTATAAGTGCTAGTTAATAAAGGAAACATCCTACTTTTCTCAAAGTGACAAAGACAAAAGGAAAAAAAGTTAAAATTTGAGCCAAACTTCTGTGACACATTACTAAAATACAACAAGGGACATATCAGTCTTTTTACTAGGAAAAAGGCAAAATGAACTACATTTGAATTCTACTAGAAAATGAATGAATATTCTTTCAGATTTCTTGGTATAGTTTTGGCTTATGCTATTTATTTTATTTTATTTTATTTATTTTATTTTGTAGGGAGTGTCTCATTTGGAGAATACAAAACCGAAAAAGAGAAAGTAAGTCAGATTTACTTTGTAAACTTCATGTTCCCTTAGTTCTGTAATGTTGAATGTTAAATTTTTTTTTTTTTTTGAGACAGAGTTGGCACTGTCACCCAGGCTGGAGTGCAGTGGCATGATCTCAGCTCACTGCAACCTCCGTCTCCTGGGTTCAAGTGATTATTCTGCCTCAGCTTCCTGAGTAGTTGGGATTACAGGTGAGTGCCACCACGCCTGGTTAATTTTTGTATTTTTAGGAGAGATGGGGTTTCACCATGTTGGTCAGGCTGGTCTCGAACTTCTGACCTCATGATCCACCCACTTTGGCCTCCCAAAGTGCTGGGATGACAGGTGTGAGCTACCGCACCTGGCTTGAATGTGAAATTTTAGTGAACTTCCTGCCAGAGTACTTTTTCTTTTTATGCTGTCATGTGCAAATCTAGGTGTGGATAACTTTGCTACTATTTCTCTGTTTATGCTGATACATGGGAAAGCTGCGTTTTGACATTCCAGTAGACAGAGATGTGAAAATTATATTTTCAGAAGAAACGTGTCTAAACCAAGCCTAGATTAAAGTGGGAGCCTACCTACAAACATATTTCTATCAGTGACCTATAAATCTTCTGAAGTATTTTTCGAATCCACATAAAAATGTGTTTGCAAAGAATTTCGGGTTATTTAGGTCAGGCTTGGCTTTACATTCAGCACATCCAGCTGCCAGAGGACATGACATACACATGTTGCATAAGGTAATGGGATTTTAACTGATAAGCAGGAAATACACATGGGCAGGAAGCTGGTTTATGGGGAAACTTTCAGGTTGGTTGCCGTGGATACAGAAGAATGGCTTCCTTGCACCCTGGATTGGTCTGAGGCCAAATTGTGAATTACGTGATGTTCTCTCTGGGTGTCCCTTTTCTCAAAAGCCATTACTCTATTCCTACCACAGCACTCTACTTTTTCGTATTCTTTCCTTTTTTTAAAAAAAAATTTTGCACAAAGCTTTCTCCCAGTTAAAAATATAAAACACATTCACAGTAAGTAGATAATTAAGTGATTAACAGCTTAAGAACCTGGCAGGCTGGTGTAGGTGTATTTTAGCTACAGTTAACTATTTAAACTATGACACTGGCATTTTAAGCATGAGATAGAGTAAAGAAGGGCCTTTCTCAGTCTTATCGCCATGTATATGAGGCTGTTTATTCTGACCATACAGAAGAAGTTCATTAATTCCAAGGCACATACTTACACAAAACTGTAGCTATTGGCTTGTGATTGATGCCTCCACAGAATATAGGCCACCAAAATATAGATGACAGAAGGAGGATTGAATTAAAGGGAAAGTGTCTGATGCTGACCAGTTTACAGTTTTTCTGACATAAACCAGATTAGTTAAGATGTTTATCAGATTCCAAGCAATTGAAATAAAATTGAAAATTTCTTTGAGTTCCTTAATTTTTTTTTTTTTTTTTTTGCCTACCGCTCTCCTGATGGAAATGATGTCTCATGTTGTTATATACCTACCTCACTTTAAAATATTATAAACAGCTTTATTTGTTTGGAACTCTTGCTATATGCCAAGAGATGTCCTAAGCATTTTGCATTAAAAAATTAAAAACAAAAGGTTAAGAAAAGGAAACCTTATCTATGCATGTTTTTGCTTATAATTTTGAGCTTAAAATACAGAATGGGTGACCTTGGTTTTAATTTAATGACTATCAAGAATATGTATATGTGCAGCCAAAGTGAGCACATGACTATCAAGAATATGAATAGTGGAAAACACTTAAACTGTAACAGTTAGTGATGAGATATGTGCGTGTTTACCCACACGCATGCATGAATTAGCATGGTCAAATCAGCATAGGCTCAGTTCCATCCTCTGCTTCTGTTTCAAAACACGTTATGAAAACTTTCAATCATACATAGGGAAAGAGTTAATAATAAACTCATATCACCAATCTTAAACAAGAATCAACCTAGACTCAATTTTATTTTATTTCTACTCATTCTACTCCCCCAACTTCATCCCCACTGTTTTTTTTTAATCAAGCAGATGCCAGACACAAATATGCTTAAGTGTATATTGTTAGAAAATAAGAACTATATTTTAAACAGCATAATCACAATAACACCACTGCAGCAGAACAAAATAAGACAAATGACATTATATTGCCAAATATACAGTCAATATTAATATATTTCTGACAGGCTCAAATGCTTTTTCAGTGTTGGTTTATTTAAATCAGTATCCAAAAAGCTCAGTTGGATCCAGTTCACATCTCTTAATTTACGTGTCTTCATTTATTTGTTGAAGACACTGGAGTCTATGTCCTGAAGAATTTCCCAGATTTTTGAATTTTGCTGATTGAATCCTTGTGTTTTTTTTAAGTGTATTCTTCTCTACTCTATGTTTCCTGTAAACTTTTAGTTAAATCTCAAAATGTGGTAAGATTCAAACATATATAAAGTATGAAAAGTTTTAAATATATAGATATATATTTAAAAGTCGGTCTTCAGTGACTGCATACTTTGTTTTGTTATATTGTAAGCTATATGTCTAATCTTCTTGTTATTCACCTACCTCACTTAACAATATTATAAATAGCTTTATTTGTTTGGAATGCTTGCTATATGCCAAGAGATGTCCTAAGCATTTTGCATTAGAAAAATAAAAAAAAAAATTAAGAAAAGGGAAACCTTATCATGCATGTTTTTGCTTACGATTATGAGCTTAAAAAAAAGGGCAAACTTGGTTTTAATTTAATGGCAATAAAGAATATCAGTGGTAGAAAACATTTAAGCTATGACAATTTAATTATGAGATATGTGTATTCACCCACACACATGAATTGATTAGCGTGGTCATATTTTCATGACAGTGATATTGCTCAGTGGGTTTGGATGGTATCAGGTTGATCCATTTGGCAAAAAGTTGCCCATCAGCCTTTCAGTTAGGCTTTATCAGTCACTGGTGATTATTGTCCAGATCTGTTATTTTATTAGATATTTCACAATAGTTATATTCAATTTACCTCATTCTTTCTGTATGTATTAACATAATTATTTGGAAAAGCACTTTCCCCCCAGTAACTATTTGGTTATCCTGAGATACTTTAATGTAAAATGACTTACCTATTTTTTCAGGGTTTATGAATATTAGTTTCTTCATATCACATAGAAATTTACAGACCCAAATTATACTTGTATTTACTGTAATTTGCCACCTAGGGTTAGGAATATTCAAGACTGTAGGTAAACCTTAGTTAGAGGTAGAATTTATTTCTGCTCCCAAAGGTGTTGCACACATTCTAATTTCTGTTTGATTAAAATGTTATTTATTAAATCTGGGCTTAAATATTTTTTTCGTTTTTTCTTCCAGGTTATTTCGGAGATTTATGTCTGAAAATAAAATATTTGGTTAGTGATTTTTAAGATTTCAAGTGTAAACGACGTATTCTGTCTCCCCAGAAGTTCTTTCTCCTGCTCCTGCCATAAAGTAACAAAACCGATTAATGAAAGTCAAATGGAATTGTTTTTGAATTATATAGAAGAAATTTTTTTTTAAAAAAAATGGCTACATTCTAACTTTAAATGCCTATGACAAAGAAATCATTGATTTGTTTGAAATAATTTCTTTTATATTTAAAGAGAATAATCTTTGGTAGTTCATTGGTTGATCACCTTCCAGCTCTCCACGTTTAGCTTGGCTGCTGCATGGTCAAGGTGACTTGTTAGAGATTATTTTTTCTGGGCAGGGAGAGAAATGGAGTTTTACTTTTGTGGCCTAGGCTGGAGTGCAGTGACACAATATCGGCTCACCCTAACCTCTCCCTCCCATCAAGCAATTCTCCTGCCTCAGCCTCCGGAGTAGCTGGGATTACAGGCATGTGACACCATGCCTGGCTAATTTTGTGTTTTTAGTAGAGATGGTGTTTCTCCATGTTGGTCAGGCTGGTCTCAAACTCCCGACCTCAGGTGATCCAACGGCCTCAGCCTCCCAAAGTGCTGGTATTACAGTCATGAGCCACTGCACCCAGCCCTAGAGGTCTTTTTAGATATGTGAATCTAGGAATCAATAAAAAATTAGTAGAAAGTGATTCTATAATAAAAGTCTCTTCTACAATATTTCACACACCAAATCTCCTCTTTAGTTCTGTGATAGCAAACATAGTAATAATACATGCAATCAGTTTGATTTGTATTTTAATTTTAAAGTAAAAATCTATTTCTATTCATTTCTTTTAGAAAATTAATTATCTCTTTTTACTTTACAGTATATAGGGAGTCAGTAATTATAAAATATTTACAATGGTGAAACATCTAGATCATACAGTCAAGTTGTTTTTATTTAATGTAGAGTGCTAAACTTGTGGGTACCTTTTTCCCTTTCCTTTTTTCCAGCAGAGATTAGGAGTGGGGTGCTCATACCCATTTCTTTCTTTTTTAAAAAACAGTTTTCTGGTAGGATCCAAAAAGCTCATTCTGACCAAGGTGATATCCCTCAATGGGTACGATTTTGAAGGATATCTGCATTTCAATCAGGTTTCAATTTGCCCAGCAGTAGCATCTATAGGTGCTGGGTCCTATCAGGGTCCTGCAGTCACTCCTTGTTAAATATTTTGAATATTAGCCCCGATTTGAATACTGCATAGTCTTAAATAAAAGGAAGTAAGGCAAAATTCTATTTTCCATCTAGATCCATTCTTAGTCTATTCTGCATGTACATACAACAAATATTTCTATCTTAACACAATTCTTGATGATCAACTGCCTTTTCTATAATCAAAACAAATGAACAAATAGTGACTTTAAAAACGATACAGCATGCTGAGTTTGTCTTCATGCTACACATTGGTTGCATTACTTAACATTTGTTTTATCAATGTATGATACAACATGTAGAATGATTTATTTTAATAGGTAATTTAAAGAGGACTCCAATTCTTCATTTGGTGCAATTCGTTTCTTCACATGTCCAGGTCCTACTTTAGATATTGGGAGGACAAAGTTGAGCAAATCATTTACATTCTATTCAAGGATCTTAAGAGTTTCTTCACAGCTCAATTTCTCTCTACACAATTAGTTTGTTAGAAATGGGCCAGGTGCGGTGGCTTACCCCTGTAATCCCGACACTTTGGGAGGCCCAGGTGGGTGGATCACCTGAGGTCAGGAGTTTGAGATTATCCTGGCCAACATGGTGAAACCCTGTCTCTACTAAAAACACAAAAAATTACCTGGGTGTGGTGGTGGGTGCCTGTAATCCTAGCTACCCGGGAGGCTGAGGCAGGAGAACTGCTTGAACCCAGGAGGCAGAAGTTTCAATGAGCTGAGAGCATGATTCCATCTCTAAAAGAAAAAAAGATATAATGAGGAATATGGAGGGCAGGGATACTTTAACTTATGCATCAAAATAATTGATTATGACCCCATCTCTACAAAAAAACTAGACCTATCATGGTGGCATATACCTGTAGTTTCAACTACTTGGGAGACTGAGGCAGAAGGATACCTACCACCCAGGAATTTGAGGCCACAATGAGCTATGATCACACCACTATACTCCAGCTTGGGCAACAGAGTAAGACCCTATCTCAAAAAATTGATAATAATAATAATTGGTTGTGAATTCAAGAAAACGACTTCAAAGAATAATGCAATCATAAGCTATCAAGAGACACTAGAGTAACAGCATTCTACATATATGGTGAGGTGCCTATGTAGTTCATGGAAATAAGTGGGCAGGGCACAGGGTACCTGCAGTTGTCCATGAAGGATTAGAACTCCCTAGAAACACACACACAGAGCTCTCTTAAGATATCACTTACCAATTTACAAACCCCGTGCTGAACTTGTTTTGGTTTCAAATGTCTTATACTTACTGGACAAATGTTACTATGAATTCTGCTAACCAATTGTCTGCTTCACTTTAGAAGGAAAAACTGTGAATGACAAAACCTGGCAGGAACTCAGCAAGCATAAGAATGATTCCCACATCAGAAGGCCCTGTCAGCTAAAAGGTAATTGCTAAATTTAGTTCAGCTGACTTTGCATTTTCCCAAAGTAGTTTAAAGGGCAGGTAAGAAAAATTTACATCTTTCGCCATGAAAATAAGCAGAACATTGTGATCTACTTAAAAAGGAAGACCAAACAAGACAGAATAGAATATGTATTATTATAAACTATTAATATATACATGTATGCATATACAATGTCCATATGTCATATAGACACATGTATAAAAAGGAAGTGGGATCTAGTTAAGTTGCCTGCTGAAGCAAAGAATCAATTGAAAAGAAAATTGAAAGTTTTAATGTACAAAAGAATTTTAAAATAGATTAAAAATTGGAACATGCAAAACTCTCTAAAGATAACATCAATATGTTAATAGTTAGGGTTAGGTTTTCTTTAAAAAATTTAAGAGAAATAATCTTGATTATGAATGTAAAATTAGGTCATGTTATAATTTAAAAATTTCTAGGAGAGCAAATTAGCAGTCAGATATAGAATAACATATTAATAATAAGTGATTTCATAATTAAAATTACTTAACTTTGGGAAGGCAAGTAATAAAACAGAAAGTCTTAAGGGTTTAGAAAGATGAAAACAGTATCAGAAGTTGATCTGCTTGGTATTCACCCCCACGGGTTACTGGAACAAGAAAAATTTGATTATATTAGCTATTGATGATTTAAGAGTCTAGAAATTTCACCTGGTAATGAAGAATGGATTGGGAATCTTAGGAGTCTGCCTGGTGCTGTATTCTACTGTGGCTGGGTTGGTATCGAAGCTGCAAGACAAAGTCCTTTTTAACTTTCCTGTGTCCTCTCCTTATGCAGAAGGAAGGAGTCTCTCCTGGGGCCGCAAGCTGTGCTGCCTGGGGTTGGAAAAGGGGTGATCCAAGCATTCCTTTGGCCACCCCTGCTGATGACTTACTAGATCACGTGCACCTCGATTCCACTGGCTTTGAGCCCAGCACAACACCAGGACTTGCCCAGGAATTTCAGCCCCTGTGGCCTGGACTACCTTTCAAGTTTACTTAGGACCTCAAAGTGCCTCAGTCTACTGTTGTGGGGCTGGTCAGAACTTGGGAGCTAGTCTATAACCAACCCTGTGGTTGATGGCTGAATTCTGCCCTGTGTTGCTTTCCACTGTGAGAGACAGCACTGAGGTCAATGCTAAGTCCCACAATAACTTTGGTTTTCCTTCCCCAAGCACCAAGATTCTCTCTCAGCACCATGAGGTAGAGGAGGAGGGTGGAGTCAGCAATCCAAAACTGTCTTTCCTACTTTGTCAGTGCCTCTTTCATGGATATGATGTTAGACCAGGTACTGTGATCACTCACCTGATTTGTGGATATTATGGAGGTGCTTTCTTGTGTGAATAGTTGTTCAAGTCAATTATGTGAGAGGGATGATGACTGAAGGTTCTATTCAGCCACCTTGCTTCATTCACCTCCCTCTCCATCATGTTTGGATTGGACTCTGTCTTCACCACATGGTTACCAGCTATATGCATCCACACCTGCAGTCCGTTCATCAAACATTCCTTTATCAGTTTCTCTATTCATCCATCAATCCATTATATCTATTAATTCCTCTATATGCACATGTTGTATTTTAGATTATTATATGTTGATCTATGGCTAAAGGAGGAATAACTATGTTTAGACTATTTTAGATATAAATTTTTCCATAAATTTCTTCAAGTATTCTATTTCCTAAAATTACCTTTCTCTTAAGTATTTTTTGTTTTGTTTTGTTATGTTAAATTAGGAATAATGGGCAGGGTATTCTGTTACAGCTAAATTGACAAAGCAGCAAAGAATCTTGGCCTCAGATGAGTTGCTTCTGATAGCTTTGTCAGAGAAGGAAGAAAGAAAGTCCTTACAGAATTTTTCCCAGCTTTGATATTTCTCAGGTTCTTGAATGACCATGTGTGTTCAGTGAGTACGTGTGCATGTGTGTGTGTCCAAGAGGTTCAGCCGACATTTCAGCAGGAGCAGTTGAGTCACAGGACATTTCCTAGCGATTAATGCCATGCTAGGAAGAACTGATGGCCTGAGACCAAGGCTGTCTGTAACATTATAAATTGAAGGGAGAAATTCAAGGCCACCAGTTGTAGGCTCAAATTTTATGGGTATAGTAGTTTCATTTGGAAAGCCCAGAGTATTTCTAAGTAATTAGTGACCTATGTATTAACCTAAAATATTTCTTCCTCATTTTAAACACTCCTTCTTAGCTGTTAATTGCATAATTACTTAGGAGTGGTTTACTGTGCCTGGGGATAGGCAGTCTGTGGAGTTCAGTGAGATAAAGATGCAAAAGTGCATCTTTGCTATCATCCACAGCACATGATTTTATTAAACACTAATTATGAAATTGTAAAGATAGCTTAGATAAAATAGAAGAAAATATATAGGGAAATAAACTGTAGGAGTGACATTAATTCCTAAGCAGTCTTATAAAATTCAAGGCCAAGAAAAGGCAATTTTCCTCAATTTCAAAATGATATTTCTACATGACACATTATATTAATAGCATTTCAGCCCAAAAGAATATTGGAACCTGATTAAAAAATTCCATAGGCTATATTTAGTTAGGATTTGTGTCTGGTGTATTAATCCACAGATCAACAACATGACTGTACTATATAGATTAAGACCAAATTTATCAGAATAAGTTGAGTTCCAGATGCATAATATTTTTAGTTTATCTAGTCCATTTCCTTCTTCTAAGGAGATTTTTATCTAAGCCTACATCTGTTCTATTAAAAGAGATTACATCTGTGAAATAATGTAGAACAAATTGAGTGCTTAGGACTTTACTATTAAAAAATTGGCATAGTTTAGGTGTCAAGAGAAATTAATCTATAATTCAGGTTAATTATTAATTTTTCAGCATTGTAAATAGGAAGAACATTTATAATATTTGTTCTAGTAAGTTAAAGTCAATTTTAAACATGTTTAAATTTGTTTTGGCTTTGTATATAAAAAAAGAATTGAGAAGAACAAACTTTTGAATCTGTGAATTGGAGTTTACCCAAGATTAACTTATGATTTAATTAAAGATAATTTCAAGAACAGGGTTTTCATATTTTAAACCAGAAAGTACAAAGAATAAAAATAAATCAACATTTAAAAAATAATAAAAAGGAAACAAAACATTTGGAGATTCAGAAATTTTACAATCAGCCTAAGTGTGACAGACTATTCCACAAAAAAAATCTGGGGAAAAATGACATATGTTAGTAAGGGAAGTGAGGGACCACAAAAAGTCAGAAAACAGTGTTAGTAATAAGAGAAACATTAACTTCACCTATACTGCTGCAGTGTTATTTTAAAAATAAATCTTCTTGACTGGGCGCGGTGGTTTATGCATGTAATCCCAGCACTTTGGGAGGCCGAAGAGGGCAGATCATGAGGTCAGGAGTTTGAGATCAACGTGGCCAACATGGTGAAACCTTGTCTTTACTAAAAATACAAAAATTAGCTGGGCATAGTGGCAGATTCCTGTAATCCCAGCTACTCTGGAGGCTGAGACATGAGAATTGCTTGAACCCCAGAGGTGGAGGTTGCAGTGAGCTGAGATTGTGCCACTGCACTTCAGCCTGGGCGACAGAGCAAGACTCCATCTCAGAAAAAAAAAAATCTTCTTTACATATGGCTTTGTTGAGATTAACTGTAAAAGGAGAAACCCACTGGGAACAAAGAGGTGCTCTTAAAGCCTTGTACTCTAGTCCACCATTTGAATTACCATTGGTTCGAGACCTAATTTTTCTCAGGAATTCTAGTCAATATTATTATTTGGCCAGCCTCTTAAATGTAAGCATATAAATATTTTGGCTTAATTTTTCAAGACCTTACTAATTATTTTGTTTTTCATTGGTCTGATGCTAAGTAGCTTAATTTTAAGATGGCAAAAGATGGTATAAATTCAAAAATATGTTCACCATTCTGGTTAATTTTCAGGGAACACACATTTAATTTTAGAAAAACTTGTTTTCCAAGAGCGGTTAATTTAACTCTAGCCAAACTGGGCTATGTGAGGAGTATCAGAGGGAAGTCCTACTTCACACCTCTCAACCCTTGCCGACAAGGTAGGAATAAACTCCCTGAGGAAAGAATATCCACTGAATGGTGTGGTGCCACATGTTTCCAAGGAAGGCTTTCTGAATTTAATGATGAGACCACTTAAACTTCTAGTGTTTATACAAATGAGTCTTAATATCCTTCAGTTATTTAAAGGAGTTCTTACTAGGATTATCATTGCCTGTTTGAAAATTAATATACTCAGAAGTATCTATGTTAGAATAACCTAAAAATTGATGGCAAGGCACAGTGGTCTTGCCTGTAATCCCAGCACTTTGGGAGGCCAAGGCAGCTGGATCATGAGTTCAAAAGATAAAGATCATTCTGCCCAACATGGTGAAACTCCATCTCTACCAAAGTACAAAAATTAGCTGGGTGTGGTGACATGTTCCTGTAGTTCCAGCTACTCTGGAGGCCGACACAGGAGAATGGCTTGAACCCAGGAGGCGGAGGTTGTAGTGAGCTGAAATCGCACCATTGCACTCCAGCATGGTGACAAAACAAGACTCCGTCTCAAACAAACAAACAAACGAAATAATAAATAAAGATTAAAAAATAAAAACTTTTTTTAACATCATCCCTTTTATTCTTTTTTGCTGCCTCTGTATTTGAAGTGCAGTTGGAATCTCAATTTTTATGCTAGATGGCATATGTCTGTGCTCATTGATATTGGTAATCTATGACATAGTTCATGCGTGTTCTGATCATCTATTGCCGCAAACAAACCATTCCAATAGTTAGCAGTATGAAACGGCATCTTATTAGGCTCATAAATTTGTAGGTCAGTAATTCAGTTGTGGAACTGGTTCACAGTGTGATGTCTGAGGCTTCATTTGGGAAGACTTGAATGACTGGAGAGGACTTAACTATCTGGTAGCTGAAGTCATGTAGAGGCTTCTTCACTTACATGTCTAACAACTAGTCTAGGTTAGTCTGGGCTCGCTGGGCAGCCAACTAAAGAACCTATATGTGGCCTTTTCATGTCACTCCAGCTTTTCCCAGCCTCAGGGTTGGGTTTCAAGAGGATGCAACATGCAAGGGGGCGTCACACATCACAGGAGGAAGTGTCTAGAAACGAACATCCCAAGAACCAAAGATGGAAGCTGTAAGGTTTCTTGTTTTGTAAGGGTTTTTGTTTGTTTTTTTTTTTTGCTTCTTGAGACAAGGCTTCACTCTGTCGCCCAAGCTGATCTTAAACTCCTGGCCTCAAGCAGTCCTCTGCCTCAGCCTCCCAAGCAGCTGGGCTATAGGAGCTCCACTTCCTCCCACTTATGCCAGGCTTCTTCTGAGTTAACCTTGGAAATCACAAAATATTACTTCCACTGCACTCTACCGTGACAAGTGAGTCACTAAGATCACCTCAGAGTCAATAGAAGAAAGACTCCATTTCTTGATGGAATGTCAAGGTCACTTTGCAAAAGAACACATGGTATGGAGATGTGTTTGTGGGCAACTTTGGAAAGAGCAGCCACATACTGTCTAATTCAGCTACTGCCTTTGCTGCTACTTAGGACCAAATAGATTGTCTTTATAAAAAAATTTTTTGGAGGGTAATATTTGGGAATCATAAATAAAGAAAATTATATAACCAGATACCAAAGGTTTATTTTCATAAAATACAATTAGCCTAGTGTGCCTAACCTAGTCCCAACCCTCAAAGGTCCCCCATTTTCTACTGCAGGGGCTGTAAACTGGTACCTCTATAGCTATATTTATTCAGAAGAAAAGCTTATTTGGGGCCATATGGTGTTTTAAAAATCAGGGGATTTTACATTAAAATCCATATATTTGTATACCCTTGGAAAACATGAGGGAAAGTGCCAATCCAGGGCCCAAAGTCTCAGGTGACTTCAACAGTGAGAGCTCAGAGCCATGGCTACCCTTTAGCTGGGGATTTGGACCTTAAGCTCACCATAGAATTCCCATTGCCTTCTTGATCTAATTAACTTCACTTCGTTATATATTTGTTTCCTGTAGATATTTGTATTTACAACATTGATCTAAAGATTTACGCCTCAGTTCTTCCACCTGGTACGCAGGGCCTATTAAAATCTGGTCTCAGCCCCTATCCAACCCTCTTGCTCTATATCTCTGGCCTCAGCAGCCTCAATCTCTACACTTAATTAAACACGTTCCACTTATGCTGCATGATAGGCCAGTGTTCATGGCATCACTGCTATATTTATATCTTTTCCTTTTCTTCCACCTTTTTAAACTCTCTCCGTTCTTTAAGCTTCCATTCTGGCCCTGTTTCTTCCACAAGTTCTCTGAGTCATGGTGATCTCTCCCCACAGTATGCTATATGAATCACTCATTTTTCTGCTTTGTGTTGTTACGTAAGTGCATCGCACATATTCGTATCTTGTTTCCTCAGCTTGATTCCAAATTCTAGAACACAGGAGGCCACTTTACTGTTCTTTTTCTATACCCAGAAGAATGCCGATAGAAGGAGTTATCCAGAATTCCTGTAAAAAGGTGATTAAAAGAGACAAGATGGAAAGGAATAAAAGAAGGGAGGCAATAGTTGTTTTCCTCGAGACAGAAAATAAAAACCAAGCTGCTAACACTCAGCTTCTAGCGGCCTGACCCTGTGACATAAATTCTTGATTCAAAGAACCAGATCACAAAATCAGCTCATTTTAAAATTTAGGTACTTTCTGGAATCCTGCTGTATGGCTACTCTCATTTTAAATATTAAGTTATTGGTGCAAATAACTTTGAAATTGAGCTGTGAATTTAATGTATCTTTGAACTATAGCTATGATGGAGAGCTGGAGAAAAATCTGTGCCTATTTTTTACTGTGCATGGACGATAGGACTTGCCTGTCCCTGCTTCCCCTGTAGAATATGAGAATGAGGAATAGTTGAAAACTGAAGCAATGGTTGCAAATAAACAGGAGTGAAGTGAAAGGAAAACTCACTGGCCTGATGACCAGGTGATGTTGTGGGTTGCACTCCCCTCATCTGTAAAATAAGAGGCTTGGATTAAGTGACCCATAAAGTCTTGTCCCCTTTTAACATACCATATTTTTCAGACTTAAATAAATGAAGCTCCCTTTTACAGGAGCTAAAAGGGAAGTGCTGCTACTTTTGAAAAGGTTTCATTTAGCTGCAAGCAAATGATGCTACATTGCAAAGCTTTTACTAAAGCATGCATGGAACAATTTGGACATAAATAATTCATGTTGAGAAGGCCTAAGCTAATGAAGCTCAAAATGCCAGGGGTGGGAAGCTTAGTTTAATAGAAACAGGTGAGGTGAAAACTGCATGGAATCACAGCATTTTGGAGTTAGAAGTGGCTTTTGCAGCTAGTCCACAATCCTATTATTACCAAGAGAGAAAGGGAGTCACAGTGAATTTCTGTTGCTTCCTCAGAGACACAGCTGGTCAGGGGCATCCCTGTTTTGTTAAATTTCTATCTTATTTTGATCTGTTTCTTGTAAAAATAGCATATATTTAAGAAAAAAAATTTTGACCTAGCCAATGTAATGCCTTACAGCCTAAATAAAAACATGAGTGTTAAATTGTACCTAAACTTCCTAAATCCTAAAATTTCTGATAATCTGTATATAACAGTTATCTCTTTTCTTAGATCTAAAGGAAGATGATTTTCTAAGTAACAACATGCATACTCTTCAAGGAAAAACGCTACAAGGAACTTCCTCTCAGGTAATGTGAATAATCAGCATTTGCATGTTTTGTGAAAATCATCTTGTTACTCAGCTCTGTAATATATTAGAAATAGTATACAATATTTAGACAGCCTTGTATCTATTTTGTATTTAGTTACTATAGGTTGTTTTATAATTGACATGCTTATGTCCCTGTGAATTGAAATACAGATAAAAGAATCAAATGATTTAAGATAATAAACTCTTTTGATTTTGCAACACATCATGTTGTACAGCCTTTTGATAAGTAACTCTGGGAATATTAAATTAATATACTGCAATGTTCTCTGTCAAGACCTATGCTAAGCACTTACAAAAACATATACTGTTGATCTTGACCAATCCCTCTAAAAATTGCATTAATTTGCCCAGGAGTTTGGGCAATTAAAAATGTCTGAATGTTTGGCCTCCCTAATAATAATAACAACATAATATTAATCAATAGCCAAATACTTGCCTTCACCCTGTAACAAGAAAGGGTATATATGAGTCAACAAGGCCAATTCAGGCATCAGACTTACTTTTGATATTTTTTTTTTGACAGCCATGAAGTTCTCTTTAATCATTCTGATAGTTTTATTAGAAAATTTAGAACTGACCTTTTTTGGTGCAGTAGATAGAAGGTACACAGCATATGAATTGTAAAGTGCTGATTTGGTGAGGAAAGGGAGCTCACATTCCTAAATCTAGCCTGATTCCTGAGGTTGTTGGAGGCCCTCCAATGAATTAGATGGTATATCATGATTTTGATCCACTGCAGTTTCTGCTGGCTGCTCTGATGCTACCAGAATGATAGACCTATGCTACAGGACATGCTAACACATTGCCTGAGCACCGTCTCCCAGTGAGTTCTCCCTCAGTGCATGAATGAGAGCTCTGAAATCAGACAGAGCTCAGTTTGAATCTTCCATTGACTGTTGGTAGCTATGTGGCATTGTGCAATGTACTTAGATGCTCTCTGCTTCTATTATCATCTGTAAAATATGTCTATAAAAAAATCTCTGTACTTTCATGAGGATTCAGTGAAACATGCCATTAAAACAGTACAGTTCTATGTCTGCTAGTTAAAGCATACTTTTAAAGATTCATTGATTGTCATTGCTCCTTGTAAGGCCGATAGCCTCGCTGGGAGCTGGATGAGCAGCACCCACCCTCTCCGCACCTGATAACACTATTATCAGCAGGCCGACATTTGTGTTGTCAGGCCGGACGTCCTACTTAGCACCTGCCTCCTCCATGCGGGCTCCCCACACCCACTGCTACATTCCAACCCCAGCCCCACACTCAGCGCTAAATCATGTTCTCAGCCCTGCCAAAATTAAAAAATCCCGCCAAGGGCCTGACCAATGGCAGTTCGCCAAGTCCGGGTCCAGTCTCTCTATGGCCAATACAATTGCCCATGCTTTGTTTCCCCTCTAATCAATCTATTGCCTTCGCCTGCCCACCTGTCGATAGCCCCACT
>CAUYQU010104868.1:0-26785 GCA_963574635.1 Cheracebus regulus
AACAGACCCCAGTGTGTGATGCTCCCCTCCCTGTGTCCATGTGTTCTCATTGTTTAACGCCCACCTATGAGTGAGAACATGCGGTGTTTGATTTTCTGTTCTTGCGTCAGTTTGCTGAGAATGATGGTTTCCAGGTTCATCCATGTCCCTACAAAGGACATGAATTTATCGTTTTTTATGGCTGCATAGTATTCCATGGTGTATATGTGCCACATTATCCCTGTCCAGTCTATCACTGATGGGCATTTGGGTTGTTTCCAGGTCTTTGCTATTGTAAACAGTGCTGCAATGAACGTTTGTGTGCATGTGTCCTTATAGTAGAACAATTTATAATCCTTTGGATATATACCCAGTAATGGGGTTGCTGGGTCAAATGGAATTTCTATTTCTATGTCCTTGAGGAATTGCCACACTGTCTTCCACAATGGTTGAACTAGTTTACACTGCCACCAACAGTGTAAAAGTGTTCCTATTTCTCCACATCCTCTCCAGCATCTGTTGTCTCCTGATTTTTTAATGATTGCCATTCTAACTGGTGTGAGATGGTATCTCAATGTAGTTTTGATTTGCATTTCTCTAATGACCAGTGATGATGAGCATTTTTTCATATGTTTGTTGGCCTCATATATGTCTTCTTTTGAAAAGTCTCTGTTCATATCCTTCACCCACTTTTGGATGGGTTTGTTTTTTTCTTGTAAATCTGTTTTAGTTCTTTGTCGATTGTGGATATTAGCCCTTTGTCAGATGGGTAGACTGCAAAAATTTTTTCCCATTCTGTTGGTTGCTGGTTCACTCTAATGATTGTTTCTTTTGCTGTACTGAGGCTCTGAAATTTAATTAGATCCCATTTGTCTATTTTGGCTTTTGTTGCCAATGCTTTTGATGTTTTAGTCATGAAGTCCTTGCCTATGCCTATGTACTGAATGGTTTTGTCTAGGTTTTCTTCTAGGGTTTTTATGATGTTAGGTCTTATGTTTAAGTCTTTAATCCATCTGGAGTTAATTTTAGTGTAAGGTGTCAGGAAGGGGTCCAGTTTCTGCTTTCTGCACACTACTAGCCAGTTTTTCCAACACCATTTATTAAATAAGGAATCCTTTCCCCATTCCTTGTTTTTCTAAGGTTTGTCAAAGATCAGATGGTTATAGATGTGTGGCATTCCCTCCAGGGCCTCTGTTCTGTTCCATTGGTCTAAATCTCTGTTTTTGTACCAGTACCATGCTGTTTTGATTACTGTAACCTTGTACTATAGTTTGAAATCAGGTAGTGTGATGCCTCCAGCTTTGTTCTTTTTGCTTAGGATTATGTTGGTTATGCGGGCTCTCTTTTGGTCCCATATGAAATTTAAGGTGGATTTTTCCAGTTCTGTAAAGAAGGTCATTGGTAGCTTGATGGGGATAGCATTGAATCTACAAATTACTTTGGGCAGTATGGCCATTTTCACAATACTGATTCTTCGTAACCATTAACATGGAATGTTTCTCCATCTGTTTGTGTCCTCTCATTTCCTTGAGCAGCAGTTTGTAGTTCTCCTTGAAGAGGGCCTTTACATCCTTTGTGAGTTGTATTCCTAGGTATTTTATTCTCTTTGTAGCAATTGTGAATGGGAGTTTGCTCATGATTTGGCTGTTAGTCTGTTATTGGTTTATAGAAATGCCTGTGATTTCTGCACATTGATTTTGTATCCTGAGACCTTGCTGAAGTTGCTTATTAGTTTAAGGAGATTTGGGGCTGAGATGATAGGGTCTTCTGAATATACAATCATGTCATCTCCAAATAGAGACAATTTGACTTTGTCTTTTCCTAATTGAATACCCTTTTTTTTATCTTGCCTAATTGCTCTGGCTAGAACTTCCAATACTATATTGAATAGGAATGGTGAGAGAGGACATCCTTGTTTAGTGCCGGATTTCAAAGGGAATGCTTCCATTTTCTCCCCATTCAGTATGATATTGGCTGTAGGTTTGTCATAAATAGCTTTTATTGATTTGAGATATGTTCCTTCAATACCTAGTTTATTGAGAGTTTTTAGCATAAAGGACTGTTGAAGTTTGTCGAAGGGCTTCTCTGCATCTGTTGAGATAATTATGTGGTTTTTGTCTTTGGTTCTGTTTATGTGGTGGATTACGTTTATAGACTTGTGTGTGTTGAACCAGCCTTGCATCCCTGGAATGAAGCCTACTTGATGTCACTGGATAAGCTTTTTGATGTGTTGTTGCAATCGGTTTGCCAGTATTTTATTAAAGATTTTTGCATCTATGTTCATCATGGATATTGGCCTGTAGTTTTCTTTTTTTTGTTGAGTCTCTGCCAGGTTTTGGTATCAGGATGATGTTGATCTCATAAAATGATTTGGGAAGGATTCCCTCTTTTTATATTGTTTGGAAGAGTTTCAGAAGGAATGGTACCAGCTCCTCTTTGTACATCTGGTAGAATTCAGCTGATGCACTAGATTCTTACACTAACTAAGTAGCATTTTCCAATAGTGTCAAAGTTTCTCTTAGCGCTCCAATTCCAGAGGGTTGAGTTTGGTTCTAAGATACTCACAAATTCATATGGTATTCACCATAGTTGCATATGGCCCCTTAGGAATATATATTTAGCAATATTAACCAATTCATATTACTACAAAATTATATATTTGTAGGTTTGGATATAACATTCATGAAATGATACCAATTTTTCATTTTTCTACATGATTCTGTATATTGCTTTAAGAGATGGAAAGATCAAAATATATGCAATATTAATTAGTATAAGTATATAATATTGTGTGCATTTTTGACCCTAGATCCAAAAGTGCATCAAAGGAGACAGACTCTGATTGTAAAGAAATTTTAGTAATATGCTAAACATTCATTTTTGTTTTTGTTTCACGTGACTAATAGCAGAGCAGCTCTCAAAGGGTGGTCTAAAAGTTCCTGGGAGTGCCAAAGCCCTTTCAGGGAGCCCACAACAACAAATTCTGTTTTCATAATAACGCCAAGGTGTTATTTGTATTTTTCAGTGTATCAACATTTGTATAGATGGTAAAAAGTACTGATGGATATAATTGATGGTACCTTAGCATGTGTCAAGCCAGAGGCACCAAATTTACTAGTAATCACTGGATTCTTACTACTGCACATCACAACCTTTTAAAAGCTGGATTTTCATAATATTCTTAATGAAACAAAAGTACTTCTGCTGCATAACAAAGTATTATCATCTTGAAAATAAGCACTTTTTGCAATTAATATTATACTTTCAAGCCAAAATCGAATGTTAAACTTGTGTCACTGTGAACTTCATATCTTTCCAGTATTTCAGGATTCTTTTGACAAGGTTGATGGTGATAGTAAGAAATGTGATTTTAGGGGGGATATTGTATAATAAAATGTGTCAACATTTGGAAAACTGGCATAACTCAGTGGACCAGTATTTTCTAAATGACCACTGCATGATGTTACAAAATCATGCATGAATAAATAAAATCCACCTGAAGTGCAAGACAAACCAATCAACTTTAATGTAACAGAACACCCACCCTCCCCAAACCAAAGCATGCCAAGGTATAAAACCCCAAGTCAACAGTCAAACCATGCACTTGAATCTCTCAAGTCACCCATTTGGCCCTCTTCCAACTGCACTTTACTTTCGTTCCTGCTCTAAAACTTTTCACTAAACTTTTTCTCCTGCTCTAAAACTTGCCTAAGTCTCTCTTTCACTCTGCCTTATGCCCCTCGGTCAAATTCTGTCTTCTGACGAGGCAAGAATTCAGGTTGCTGCAGACCCATATGGATTTCCCACTGCTAATAATATTGCAACTAATATTTAAGGAACTACCATTTGTCAAGTCTTGAATATTCACAATTCTTGAAAAGGCTATTATTGAGTTATTGAATGTAGAAATAAATAAGAAAATCCAGCTAAATTTTATTAAGCCAAATATTAAAGAAGTATGAAAAAATATAAAGCAACACTACTCTTCACATTCATATTTTAACAACATATTTGTATAAAATATTTTAATATATAATGAATTTATATTTTAAAAGCAATTGTAAAGTTTCTTAATTTTTATTTCCAATACTGCAAATCCACATAAACCAAAGCTTTTGGGGCTCCTAAACAATATCTCAGCATCCTTCTAAGAGTATAAAATAATTCTCATTAAAAATAATTAATTTTTTTTAATGAGAACTTCTGCATTCAATTGATATAAAGTAAAAATCTACATCCAAATTAGTCTAGGAGGTATTTCAACACATACAAAAATAAGTAATAAAGCATTATATCAGAGTTCATTTGTCACAGTATTTTATTTCTTGGTGGAACATAAACTAATGGTGCATCTAACAATCTATGGATTCTTAGTTTCATTCAAAAATGAAACCTATGTTGAGGAAACCTATGAATAATAGCACCAAAGTTGACACATAGTCCTGCATGTACAATTAAGTATTCAAATTAGAAAGACTACACTTCATGACTCCTTGTATCATTAGCTTTTCTGGCTCATTTAAAGTGTGATCTACATTATGAAAATTCTGTTCACCCTCACTTTGGCAGGAGAGCACATTGAAGGAACAAGCATACTTGTAATGTTGGAGGTAGAATGCTGGCTTTCGTCTTGGTCATGATTTTTCCTGATAATGCATGGCTTCACACTTCCATATCCAATTCAAATTGTTTAGTTCAAAATTATCCAAAGATCTTTACTTGGCTCCTTCTTTTATGGCTTTTTCTTCCCCATTTTAGTGGGACCACACTTATGGAAAAACCTACACTCTATTTGATGTCCCACCAAGACAGTTAACCAGAGACATGTTGCACAGCTGACTTCACTGAGGCTCTGAGCCTTTCTTGACATTGGGACGACCCTGGGGGGACACCCTGCTACTTACTTGTGATGCAGTCACAGGAATTTATTCAAATAAGAATTTAAATAAGATGGATTTGCAGCTTCATAGTGATAGGTGCCAACTAAAAAAAGTAATTTTATAATGAAATGTTTACAATAACACATATGAAGTTTACAATTTTACCTATATACTTAGTTTTCTCATTAATGCAGAAGTTAAAAATATCTAGAAATGTTGATGTATATTACATATGTACACACACATATATTATGTATCTGTGTGTATCTATCTATGTATCTGTCTATCTAAATGACTGGTAAGCAAGAAGCAGTTAGTAGTTAATTTTTTCACACCTGTGGGCAATCTTACCTACTAAGTTACCCTTAATATTGTCACAATTTAGTAGTGTATAAACAGGATGCATAGATTTAAGAGTTGTCAAAGGTATGGTTAGAAAATTAGCTTCTCACGTCACAAGTCACTTAGAATGACTCTGAGATTTCTTGTTATTCACGATTCCCATGATTTGACATATACTAACTAAAAATACTCAGTTTATCTCACTGCCAGATATACCTCAGCTGCATTAAAGAACTACGTTGATTCTGAAATAGTAGTGAGAACTTTCAGCCCTAGTGCCATTGAAAAAAATTTTTGACTCAGATTATCCTCAATTCTTTACAAACATAATAGTTACAGTTGCTAACTTTTTTTCTCACACACAGAACAGATACACTCCTTCCCATCAGCAATAGTGACTCATTTTTGCAGTAATTTTTAACTGAGTCTCTCTCTCTCTAGGGAACGCAAATCAGAAGAAAAGGCCCCAGGCTGTGTGTTTACCCCAAACCTTGCTTGCCTGTGCTGACAGCACAGAAGGCTGCTCTTAGGAACTGGGAGAGCCAGGAAGCCCTTTTAGCCACCTTTTCTCTCCCACTCCATCTTCAGGCCTACAGTTACAAGACTACAGACTGATCTGTTTCACATTAAAATAAAGATCTCTAATGGGTTCAATGTATGCTATTCAAGTGATAGATATCCTAAAAGCCTTGACTTGACTACTGCACAATCTATGCATGTCACAAAATTGCACCATAATTTCATACAAATTTAATAACACAAAACAAAGATTTCTCTCAAAAAGGTAGAACATTTGAGGTTTTCTGTTATTTATAACCAATGGAATTGCATTTATCAGCTTTTTTCCAAGATTGCATGGGACTTAGGTTGTGTAAGTGGGTACTCTTTCCCCTCTGCCTGGATGTATCTGCAACAATTTCATTCTGGGGTCCTGTTGCCCCCCCTGGGTACTTCCAGAAGGCTGAGCCTAGCCCCTTCTACTTTATCCACACACCTCTCTCACGTTTCTCTCTTTCCATCAGGAATTGGGATTAGGGAGCAGTGGGAGATTGTATTTTTACCTGGGGTAAAGTCTTTTCTCCCACTGCTTTGACCTAGACAAGTTGTCTTTTCCATAGTCGACATCACAATCTATTGAAAAAGTTTTGGGAACAAAATCAAGTATGTCTTACATTCTGTACGCCTCCCCTAAAGCAGTGATCACAAAATAAAAATCCGTGAAAACACACTTGTGATATCATCATTTTGCTATAGCATAACTACCATGAACTCCAGGTCTCCAACTAGCTGCCATTCTCTAGCAGTGATAGGATAATTAACGACACATTCTGGGAGGGATTGGCAAATGACATGGAAGGAAGGACAGGTTGAATGGATAGATGGCGGGCAACCACAGATAAGAGAGCAGGGAGGCAGGGGGAGATTTCTACCAACAAACCTGGAAATTTCTGCCATCACCATTGTAGTCCTAGAAGTCCCAGTCAGACGCAGAACTCAGAATAGGCCCTGTTGACATTTGAGCTATTATGAACCACTACCACAAGGATACTCAGACCCATGGAACAGCTGGCCAGCCACTACACAGACTCACCCCACACATTTCATGAACCATGAAATAACCTAACCCCACAGTTTAAGTATTAGATTTTTCTAACTTACTTCTCCCATTTTTTATGGTAGATATTTACTGCAGCTATTACTGTGCATGGTTGAATGGAAGGAATGGAAAAAGAAAAATACAGAAATAAAACATATGTTTTTATCTCAAATGATATCCTACTGGAAGGAAGAGAATGGAAGGAAATTGGGAGTACTGGGTCATCGAGGTATGACAGTAGCAACCTGGACTGGGGCTTTGGCTATGGGGCACAATAAAGTGGATCTATTCCAAGAGTTATTTTGGAGTTAGCTTCAACAGAACCTGAGGCTGGTTAGATGCAGTTTGTGAGAGGCAGGATGGGCCAAAGAGAAACCCTAGGTTTCTGGCATGGGCATCTGGGCAGATGGTGGTGTCACTGACTGAAACAGGACGTGTAGGAGGAAGAGAGGGTATGAGTGAGAAGAATGCAATGTTCAGCTCCAGACCATTGGTTTTGAGATGCCCGTGGGGCCCCTCGGCAGACTGGAGGACACTGCTGCAAATCAGAAGAGGAAGCAGGCAACTGTGAGAAGAGGGACAAGCTGTGCAGCCCTTTGTTCTCAGCAGCCAGGGAGGTCTCCTAAAGATGGGCTGAGTGATTGGTGATTAAGTCCATTAGAGGGGAGGCAAACATCTCCTGTAGAGTAGCTGTAAGCCATTAACATACACTGCTTCGATTTTCACTTGCATTGTCCTCAGACAAATAGCACATCTGGAAAGTGAAATGCCAATTCCACATCCATTATAGTCTGAAAGTCAAAATTAGTCTTTTAATAACATGGAAAGCAGAATAAAATGGCATTCAAGGGTATATAAGTGATTATTCCATACTAAGTGAAGCCAGAACTCATGGTTTAGTTGGATATTCACCAATCTCACAAGGTGTCTCTCTGCCATTGTTCATTAACCAACTTGGCACACTCAATCTGTAATTCTAGACCCCAGGCTAGGTTGTACTTGTATTATCTTACAGGAGAAATCAGAGAAGCAATGTAGCTTATTGTTGATTAATAAACTCTTTGCAGTACATTTTCTATCACATCATCAACAGCAACTGCCCCTGTGTAGACACATTGTCTGAGAAAAATAATACCCTTTTTCCTGAAATTGAAACCCAATGTAACCTGAAATATTTCAGCATTCTTTTATAGGGCAGGGGTACCAATATTCAGTGTTGTATACCAACCTAAGTTAATTTGGTCAATCAACAACTGTCAGATTAGAAGAAAGGCGGTCACCTCTACAAACTCACTACCAGGTGGATGTTACAACAGAAGTTTCAGATCAAATTGCTGCCATAGCTGGACGCAGTGGCTCACGTGCATAATCCCAGCACTCTGGGAGGCACAATCCCCCTCCATCACTTTTTGTCCCCTTACTCTGCTTCTTTTCCCTAGCACGTAATACCAGCTACCATTACAGTGTGTATTTTTTTGTTTCCTGTCTACCTTCCCCGAATAGATATAAATTCCAAGAGAATGGACTTTGTTTTGTTAATTGCCATCACTCCAGTGCTTGGCACACAATAGACTCATTTGTTTAATGCATATAGATAAATAAGTAGATAGATTAAAATGTCACAGAGCAGAGTGGTCACAATTCAGAGACCAACTGGATGTGAGAGGCAGGAAGGGAGAAGCACGGAGGATGGTTCTGAGGTCTCTAGCTCAGTCGGCCATGTATATGTTGATGCCATCAACCAACAGAAGTGGAGGACAGGTTTGGTGGAGAATGAATGAAGCATTGGCTGGGAAGAGTGTGAGCTTGGTTTGGGAGAGAAGAAGAAACCAGAGAAGGGCTGGTACCAAATGAACCAAGGGAGTATATTTTCAGTTGAGAAAATGGCCAGCAATTTCAATGCAGCAGAAGGCTGTAATGGAAAGACTGGTGAGAAGACATCAAAGATAATTACTAGAATATTCCCATGGTGATTCTTACTGTTTCGTATTTGTTACAATTTAGAAAATTGCTATAACTTCTATAACTTGTTTCCTTTTTAAAATTTTACTGCCAGACTTAGAGTAAAAAGATAGCTAGATATAGAGACAAAAAAAAATCTATTTCTGTAATTGACAGCCACTGTCCCATCTCTAGGAACAGATAAATCCATGGTAAAGGAGATATTAACCCAAGCATCTTAATAACATCACAATTACAGCTACTTGGGCTAATCGTTAGTGTGTTCTCACTAATGAACTCCTGTCTTGGGTAATTAATGGAAACAATATGAAGTCACTGTTTTGAGTATAATTTACAGATATCAATAGTTTGCATTAGTCATTAACTGAAGTAAATGAGGCATTTCAAGGGAATCAACAGTGAGCTCTTGGCTAAAGGTAGTAAAATTTCTTTGAACTGCAGCCTGTGTCTTTATTCCCTCTTCTTTGTTCTCTCAAATCCACTTGCATCTCAAGAAGATAGTTATTCCACCCAAAACTGCTCTCTCCACATCAGTACCAAACATTTGCTAACTAAGTTCAATGACCATTCAGCATTTTGGTCTGCTGTTTCTGACCTGGTTGATCACCATTCACTTTGATCTTTTGGAAAACTCTTCTCCTTTGGTTTCTCTGACACCTGTGCTATGGTCTGACACCCACCCCCATTACCCTACACCACCACCAAATTCTTATGTTGAAATCTGAACTCCCAAGGTGATGGTATTAGAAGATGAGGCCTTTGAGAAGTTATTAAGTCATGAGGGCAGAGTCCTTATGAATGGGATCAGGGTCCTTATAAAAGAGACTCCAGGCCAGGCTCAGTGGCTCACGCCTGCAATGCCAGCAATTTGGGAGGCTGAGGTGGGAGGCTGCAGTTAGTTGTGATCACTCCACTGCACTATAGCCTGGGTGACAAAGCAAGACCTTGTCTCTAAAAAAAAAAAAATTAAATAGGGCCAGGGGCAGTGGCTCACATCTGTAATCCCAGTACTTTGGGAGGCCAAGGTAGGCAGATCACGAGGTCAGGAGTTCAAGACCAGCCTGGCAAACATAGTTAAACCCTGTCTCTACTAAAAATACAAAAAAAAAATTAGCCGGGCATGGTGGCAGTGCCTGTAATCCCAGCTACTTGAGAGGCTGAGGCAGGAGAATCACTTGAACCCAGGAGGCGGAGATTGCAGTGAGCCAAGATCATGCCAGTGCACTTCAGCCTGGGAGACAGTGGGAGACTCCATCTCAAAATAAAATAAAATAAAATAAAATAAAAGATAAATAAAGCTACCCAGTTTATGGCATTTAGCTGTAGTAGCTCTAACGGACTAAGACAACAAGGTTGTCTTGGTTCCTCTGACGCTCTCTCTGTATTTCTTCTTTATCTCTGTACGGCTAGATTTCCCTTCATCCTTGTCCTGTTTAATTCTCCGTTCTCCTAAAGTCTTTTAATTGGTGGTATCGTTTATACCTTCTTTAAATGTTATTGTTGTATAGAACATTAAAATATTACACATAATGTATTGGTGAGAATGCAGCCCATTCAAGTCAGTGATCAGTTCAGAGGATGCTTTTATATTGGAGTTAAAGAGGATATTCTTACTTAGGGTATATATAAATTTATAAACAAAGCATTTTGAGAGAGGATGTCTGGGGATTATCTAAGGATGAGATTGTGCAGAGTTTAATTCTGATTGAGGACATTTCCAAACTAGTTCAATTAAGAGAGCATTAACTTAAAGGGAAAATTATATTAAAATTGAATAGCTAACCTTGGGGCACACTGTGCTAGGTGCTAATTTACATATATTAAAAAGGCAGTTGTATTGGAGCCAATTAAAGCTATTTCTAAAGAACTCATCAGAGAGGTTAAAAGTGTATTATTCATTTCACACCTTTTCTTTAATAAGAATTTAATTCATTTAATATTACCTACACTTATTTTGCTACATTTTAAAAATTTATGTTTTTATCTACAAGCTTCAAGATTCTAAATCCTTTATACAAATCTTTTAGAATCTAAGGTACAGGTAAAAATATACATTTATAAGATTGTCAAATTTTTCATCATTCCTGTCAGATACCAGGTTTATCTTGGCACTTGCTGTCAGCAAATTCTCAGCACCAAAGTAAAACACTGATTTGTTTTAAGGAATGGAGGATGGATGAAAGTGAAGTATCTTTTTTTTTTAAGTGAATTATTTTTTAAAAAGTATTTTACCCAGTTTCAGGCAATTTTACTATTAAAAAAAAAGTGAGCCCCCAATGCAATAAGTGACACTAAAGATGTAGGTCCTTCAAATGGACTCCCTTTCCAACTTTCCCATTTCTGCCAATAGTGTTGTTATTTTCCTCGTCCACATGCTCGACACCTTAGAGATGCCTTTGCCTTTGTCCACTCCTTGCTTACTGATATTCAGCTGTCTACAGTGATAACTCATTTTCCTTCTCTATTTTCAGAGCCACTGTCCGGTCTGGGACATGGACGCTGCACATGGATAACACCATGGCATCTGCACTGATCCTCTGGCTCCCTGTCTCTCACTACTTCAGTTATTTCTCACAAGATGAGAATTTTCTGTGAATACATGACTACTCAGTTGGAGAGTGCTCAAAGGCTTTCTGTTGATAGTGCTGTGATTTGAATGCCCCCTCAAAAACTCATGTTAAAATTTAATTGTGACAATAAGAGGTAGGACCTTTAACAAATAATTAGGTTATGAGGGCTCTGCCCTCATGAATGAATTAATGCCATTATTGTAGGATTAGTTATCTCAGGTGTGAGTTCCTTATGAAAGCATGTTTGGCCCCCATGGTCTTTCTGTCTTGCACACTCACTTGCACTTCTGCCATGGAATGACACAGCACAAAGGTGCTCACAACCTTGGACTTTTCAAACTCCAGAACCATGAGCCAAATAAACTGTCCTTTATAAGTCACCCAATCTCTGGTATTCTATTACGGCAGCAGAAAATGGACTAAGACAGCTAGTCATACAAAACCAAGCTGAGAACCTGGGCTTTGGTTTCTTCCATTGTAAAATGGCCATGCTGGTCTTAAGGAGTGGTTTTCAAACACGTGAGCAGCACAAAACATAAAACAGATGAAAAATACAGCCACTCATATTCAAGTACACAAAGGAACCAAATCCTATGCGCTCCCACCATTGCCCCTTTCTCTTCTAAAGGACATGCAGTTTCACAGTTGCCAGATCTGTCATTTTTCAAAAGAAGCTAGAATTCTGAATCTTCCTCTTAAAATCTAGAGATTTGTTTAAAATGTTGGTAACTGTGATAGTGAATTTTATGTGTCACCTAGACTATAGTGCCAAGTTGTTTAATCAAACACTGATCTAGATGTTGCTGTGAAGGTATTCTGTAGATGTGGTTAACATCTAAAATTGGCTGACTTTAAGCAAAGGAGATTATCCTCAATAATGTGGGGAGGCCCCATCCAATCAGTTAAGGCCCTTGAGAGCAGAAAACTGAGTTGCCCAGAGAGAGGGAATTAAGAATTCTGACTCAAGGCTATAACATAGAAATCCTCTCTGAATTTCTAGCCGGTTGATTTGCCCTACAGATTTCAAACTTGCCAGCTTTCACAATCACATGAGCCAATTCCTTAAAAATCATTGTCGGCCGGGCGCAGTGGCTCACGCCTGTAATTCTAGCACTTTGGGAGGCCAAGGTGGGCAGATCACCTGAGGTCAGGAGTTCGAGACCAGCCTGGCCAACATGGTGAAACCCCATCTCTACTGAAAATAAAAAATTAGCCGGGTATAGTGGCACATGCCTGTAATCTCAGCTACTCTGGAGGCTGAGGCAGGAGAATTGCTTGAACCCGGGAGGCAAAGGTTGCAGTGAGCCAAGATCACATCATTGCACTCCAGCCTGGACAAAAGAGCGAGACTTCATTTCAAAAAAGCAACAACAACAACAACAACAACAACAACAACAACATCGTATTGTCTCTCTCTCTCTCTTTAAATACACACACACACACACACATACACACATGTATATGTATGTATATATGTATTCCCTTGTATATATGTATGCTCACTGTACACATATATAAACATACATATACACACACATATATAGACACATACATATTCTACTGGTTTTGTTCCTCTGAAGAACGCTCCTGATAAAGTAGCCAACTCAAGTTTTTGTGAAACTCTGTGTAAGCCAAACAAAATACATATATGGGCCTAGATCCTACCTCAAGCCACCAGTTTATAACCTCAGTCCACCTACAATCCAGCCCACCTCCTCAGGCATTAATATTTCACCCACACATTCCTACCACCATACCCCCTTCCATACCAGGAAAGCCTTTCCCTCTTTACTTTCCCAGTCAAATTCATTGCTTCCAAAAGGCACAAAGCATGAGCCAAACAAACTTCAAGGCTCTTCTCTTTCAGAAAGATTCTATAATAATTTGACACTATGATGACTTCCACACATTACTTTTAGTTTCTTCTATATTTAGCATTCATGGACTCTATGTGATACTTTATACTATGCTTATTTTTTATGTATTTATTTTTTGAGACAGGGTCTCACTCTGTTGCCCAGGCCAGAGTGTAGTGGCATAACCTTGGTTCACTGCCACCTCAACCACCTGGATTCAAGCAATCCTCCCACCTCAGCCTCCTGAATAGTTGGGACCACAGGCACATGCCACCATGCCAGGCTAATTTTTGTGTTTTTTGTAGAGACAAAATTTTGCCATGTTGCCCAGGTGGGTCTCAAACTCCTTAGCTCAAGCAATCCACCCGCCCCAACCTCCCAAAGTACTGGGATTACAGGTATGAGTCACCACACCTGGCCTTATGCTATTTTTATAATCTTTTTAAATTGTTCTCAAAATATTATTGACTTTGTCCCTCAAGTAATAACAAAGATTTAACCTATAGAGATTGCCTGCCATCATTCAGCAACTTGTAATGAAAACAAATTGCTCTAGAAATTTGAAAACATGAGGTCTGATGCAGTGGCTCATACCTATAATCTCAGCACTTTGGGAGACCAAGGCAGGCAGATCACCTGAAGTAGGAGTTCGAGAGCAGCCTGACCAACATGAGGAAACCCCACCTCTACTAAAAACACAAAAGTTAGCTGAGCATGGTGGTATGCACCTGTAATCCCAGTTACTTAGAAGGCTGAGACAGGAGAATCACTTGAACCTGGGAGATGGAGGTTGCAGTAAGCCAAGATCACACCATTGCACTCCAGCCTGGCAACAGAGCGAGACTCCGTCTCAAGATTAAAAAAAGAAAGAAAGAAAGAAATTAGAAGATATGAGTTCCAATCCAAACTAACTCTGCTATGAGTTTAAGGCAGAGTGATCTTGAGAACGTCACCAAGCATCTCTTGGCTGGAGTTCCCTCATCTGTACACCAAGATAGAGCTAGTTAATGGTTAAAATGTACTTATTGGTTACCCTGTGTCAGACTCTGTTCTAGAAGCTTTACATATATTCATTCACTTAATCCTTAGAATTTTATGAGGAAGTACTATTATATAGAATAGACAAAGATGCAGAAATGTGAAGTTACTTGTCCAAGACAGGCTTGCAAGCAATGGAACCAGGATTTGGACCCAGGCAGTCTGGTTCCTGAGTTCATGTTCCTAACCATTACATTAAACAGACTCATAATGCATACTGCATGATTCCAAGCAGCTCTAAAGTTCAATAACACTGCTTTTAAACTCACCCTCAATATGCTCCTTATTACAAACATAAGGACTCAATAAATGTTTGCTAACATAAATCTACTACTTAATTTCAGGTTTGTTACCATGATGGCCTGTCAGGTTGCTTAAGCATGGTGGACCAGATTTGACTGAGACCATTTTCACAGGTCACTAGTTGTATTAGTCCATTTTTATGCTGCTGATAAAGACATACCCAAGACTGCACAATTTATAAAGAAAAAGAGGTTTAATGAACTCATAGTTCCATGTGACTCGGGAGGCCTCATAATCATGGTGGCATGTGAAAGGCACCTCCTACATGGAAGAAGGCAAAAGACACATCTCACACGGTGGCAGACAAGAGCAGATGAAACAAAAGGGATTTCCCTTTATAAAACCATCAGATCTCATGAGACTTATTCACCACCATGAGAACAGTATGAGAGAAACTGTCCCCATGATTCACTTAACTCCTACTGGGTCCCTCCTACAACATGTGGGAATTATGGGAACTATAATTCTAGATGAGATTAGGGTGGGGACACAGCAAAACCACATCACCAGGATGGGTTCTAATCTGAAGAACTTTCAAGCACTGACTTGGCCTTGAAATGCCTGTCTACATTTCATCCTATATTTAGACTTTAAGTTACTTATGGGTCATATTTTATCAAACACCATTTGTTTCTTGCAAAGTAAGATGAAAAGATGTCTCCAGAATTTGTTTCTAAGGCAAATCCTTTAAAAATATATTACATGCTACTACTGATCATATAGTTGGTGTCAAAATAGGCAGTTCCAGCTGAGGACACAACCCCAGAATATAAGAGGTAGCTTTTTGCCAACAAGAGCAGAAGCAATACCTTAAAAGATGAGAGTTAACCTGGGTATGGCAGATGCTGTTAATAAAAGTCTCTTTTCTCCCTCTCCCCATGTAGAAGTCTTCAGAAAACAGTTCCCACACCCACCAACAGATTCCAGCATTAAGCACCTGTATCTCTCTACCCAACGGCAGGTTCAGCCCAAGCTTAGGAGAGACCAGAAGTGCCAAAGAATTAATGTGCACAGAAGTAACCCTCAACCAATGAAGAATAACTCCATCAACAGGCCAGTTCTGATGCATGTTTCACCTATTTTCTTAGAGGATACCAGAGGAATTGAGTCCTCATGACCAGAGTGGCATTAGTATATCCTTTATTGACTTCCCCCCTTCTCTGTCTTACCATCTCATTCTTTCACCAGGCTTCCTGGGATAATTTCCCAAATAAATGACTTGCATTCAAATCCTTATCTCAATTTTGGAATCCACCATTTTTAAGGAATTTAAACGAAGGCACTGAACCTTCCATTCCATATTTGTTCACTCCTATATCTCAGTTTTAGGAGCTGAGATCTTCAAATCAATGTGGCATCATACCCCCCGTATCAGCCATTTAATAGTGCTTTAAGTTTGCCACTTAGGGAAGCACCAATTGTGCATGACAATGCTTTGCAACATTGTATAAATTTACATTGAACACACACACACATGCGTGCGCACACACACACGAAGCAAAATAATTTGGAGCAACATTTTCCAAAATATATTCCAAGGAACAATAGTTTCCACAGAATTTTCAATAAATTTTACTTGAAAAACCATCCTGACAAATAAATTTTGGAAATGATAGGTTACTTACAGAATAGAGGGATACTATGTATACCATAATTCTGTTGTGCAAAGAAAAAAATATGTCTATTTTCTTTTTTCTTTTTTTTTGAGACAGAGTCTCACTCTGCAGTGGCATGATCTTGGCTCACTGCAATCTCTGCCTCTCAGGTTAAAGCGATTCTCCTACCTTAGCCTCCTGAGTACCTGGAAGTACAGGCATGTGTCACCACATCCAGTTTTGTTTTGTTTTGTTTTGTTTTGTTTTGTTTTGTTTGTATTTTTAGTAGAGATGGGGTTTCACCATGATGGCCTCGATCCCCTGACCCCATGATCTGCCTGCCTCAGCCTCCCAAACTGCTGGGATTAGAGGTGTGAGCCACCGAGCTCGGCCAATATATCTATTTTCTATACCTGATCTCATCTTCTTCTAAGGCCTTCATTCCACCAATAGGAAAAAAATAAACTTGCCATTTAAAAGTATCTCAGCGTTACCAATTTTGAAATGGTCTCTTTGGGGTAAATATTCAGCCAAGTCAAAGTTCAAACTCCCAGCTGGGTGTGGTGGCTCACGCCTGTAATCCCAACAACACTTTGGGAGGCCAATGTGGGCAGATCACTTGAGGTCAGGAGTTCAAGACCAACCTGGCCAACACGGAGAAACCCTGCCTCTACTAAAAATACCAAAATAATAATAATAATAAATAAATGAGCCAGGCATGGTGGCACACACCTGTAATCCCAGCTACTGGGGAAGCTGAGGCACAAGAATAGCTTGAACCTGGGAGGCAGAGGTTACAGTGAGTAAAGATCTCACCACTGCACGCCAGCCTGGGTGACAGAGCAAGACCCTGTCTCAAAACAAAAACAAACAGTTCCAACTCCCTATCAGAGCCTTTTCTCCCCTCTCAAAGGGTATCATCCCCACTACCATCTCAAGGTGGCTTCCAGATACAGAGTCAAGTGCACATATCCTCATGGCAGATGGAGGACAGGCAGGGCACTCTGCTTCATGTGCTGTCCTCCGGATGGTCCTCTATGCCCTTTGCTGAGACAGACCCATCTGCACACCAGAATTACCAAGAGAGATTGTTAAGAATACAGATCCCCAAGTCCTTTCTCAGGATGTTTGATTCATAGAAATTGGAAGGAAACCTAGGAACCTATGTTTTTAACAAGTTTCCCAAAGGGTTTTGATGTAGCCAGAATATAAACTGGCATTTGTGAACCATTAGCATAACCCATCCTGTTTCCTACCAAGCTTTGCACTTCATGCTATACTGTGAAGTAGACTCATAACCGATTATCTCACATTAAGGTGTATATACACAATGTAGTACTGTCATCATCTCTATTCATTTTGAGGCATATGGGGGCAAAGAATATAAGGTAACCACAGTGAATCTTAACACTGTTAGCAAACATACTGATACTGGTATTTAAATACGGTAATCACAGGATTTTCAAAACAGAACTAAGGAGACAAAAGGAGAAATAGGATCATCTGGTATTAATTCCAGTTATTTCAATACCATTAAGAAGGAGGAGGTTCTAAGAAAAGCCACACAAAATCCCTGTGGGAAATGAGAAGCAGTTTCATAAAGAAAGATAAAAAGATTTAAATATAATTTACTTTTACTTAAAAAAAAACATATCTAAAGCCCTGAAAATTATATCTCATTTAAAAGCTGCTGATAAAAGAAATTTGCTAATGTTTTTCTGTAATTATGTACCTTAAACATTACATAAATTATTCATTGTCTCTACAGTGTTTTTATAATAAAGGAGTTTATAACACTACACTATTGAAGCATTTTTAAATTAAGTATCACATTCAATGAATAAATAAAATTTTTATATCACTTAAAGTTGATTTCAATTAAATTTCCACCCCCAAGAAATTCTTACATTTCAAATCCTATCAAGTGAAATTTAACCTTATAAAAATCTGATCCAAAATATTATGTCAGCCTATTTTTTCAAGAATAATCTTTTGTATCAATCAGAACATACTAATTGGATTGATGGTCACAAACAACCCCAAGATTTCAACAGCTAGACCCACCAAATGTGTATTTCTTACCCAAAAACATGTCCAACACAGGTCAGCTGGGGGTTCTTTTGACCCCAGTCTCTCAGGAGCCAGGTAAACATGGTTCCATCACAAGGGCTTCCAAGGTTTCCACAGCAGAGGGAAGGAAACATGGCAAATTGTGACAAATTTCTGCTCACGTTTTATTGGTCAAAGTAAATCACATCATCACCCCTAAGTTCAAAGAGGTGGGAGAATATAGTCTCACCTCCTGCGTTCTTGTAGGAGAACTGGAGTGCCCATGACAGACCCAACTGACTACCACACTTGCCTTTGCTTTTCATTTCCTCTGGACCTTGGCACCATATAATAATCTACACTGTCCCCCTGAGTGGGACTCATATTACCAATCCAATGAATTGACATTATCATACCACCAACAACAAACATTGAATTCTCTTATAACTATCATATTAAAGAAAGGTTTCCTTTCTTTTTCTTAAAAGCAATATGTCTAGTACATCTAATTTGGGCAGAGTCAGGGTACTACATGTAAGTTTTTTTAAAAAAGAGAAGTTGGTAGCCAGGCTGTGGCAGAGATGACTAGTTATTTAACAAAGACCAAAGCCCTCTGTCTCCACCCTATCCCCACCCCCACCATAAGGTAGAGTCATTGCTGAGCTGCAACAGGAGCTATATTTCTCTGACCCCCATCCTCACAATAGGCAATGAAATGTTGATGGAAGCAGCATTCACCACTGTCAGACCCAGCCCTAAACCTAAACCTCCTGCACCATCCTCCACTCTCATCTTCTGGCCAGGTATTGATGCCTGAGGCTTTCTTGAAAGCTACATGTTGAAGAGGGCAGAGCCCCTAACATCCCAGTTTCCAAATGACTACGTCATGCAGATTTTCCATCAGTCTCCCTCCCTGCTGACAGTACATATAAACCTATTACAAAAATAGTTTCATTTTTAACATTCACGAAAATAAACTTTTATTACAATAAACTTTAATAGTGATGGCGTAGAATAAATTGGCAAAACACTTCAAAAATGTGAATTTAAAAAGTTTCTGGGGGCTGGTCGCAGTGGCTCATGGCTGTAATGCCAGCACTTTGGGAAGCTGAGGTGGGCAGATCACTTGAGGTCCAGAGTTCGAGACCAGCTTGGCTAACATGGTGTAACTTTGTCTCTACTAAAAATACATAAATTAGCCAGGCATGGTAGCAGGTACCTGTAGTCCCAGCTACTTGGGAGTCTGAGACCCACGAATCATTTGAACCTGGGAGGAGGAGGTTGCAGTGAAGCGGGATCGCACCACTGCACACCAGCCTGGGAAACACAACAAGACTCTGTCTCACAAAAAAGAGAAAAAAAATTTGGGGTTAGCCTTGACAATGACAAGTGCTAACAATGTAATTCCATAGCTACCTATTAATCACTCTTCATGTTATGTGTATTCTCTGGGTTACCGCACTGCCTGATTAGAACAGAATTTCCTGGTGAGTGAAGGAAGAATTGCATCATTGTAGAACTGTTTGGAAAAGGCGACAGGGTAGGACTGCCAGTTTCCAGTTTTGTAAAAGTCTTTATTTATCACTACCACTCAACATAGAGACAAGATATAATCATAACATCAATGATTGTCTAACGCTGGAAGGCTATAATTCTAAGTGTCTCATGATAGAAGTAATTCATAACACATGAAATTAGCTGTAGGATAGTACTTAAATTTTATCATATTCATAAAGTTCTATTATGTATAGTATGTTTTGGCAAACATAATGCTATGGGTTTGCCAAACCTATTTTCTTTTCCCTCTGGGCACACAGATAGGCTGTATTTTCCAGCCAATCCCATGGCTAGATGGGTCACGGTGACAGAGTTGGGCCAATGGAAAATGCGCACAAAAATGGGAGCCATTCTCAGACCTAATGGAGGACTCAAGGACCAAGGGAAAAGCAGAACCACTAACTAGAAGGAGGCGGGTCCAGAATGAATATTTTGAACAGCTCCTCTCCACCCAACCTGCATGGGACTACAGGGTGAGAAAGAAATATGCCTCAGATTTTGTTATAGCAATCAGCACAGTTGGCATAGCCTAATGAATGTAACTATTGCATTTGTCTCAGAGAACTATGTGAAAGGTTAAAACTGGCTGGGTGGGGGTGGAATGTTAAATATACTTGAATAAAGCCATTATTTTAAAAAGAAAGCAGGGGGTCTTTAGAGATGTACTGCATTCCTTTGCTTACTCCCACTTCCACTCAGTTCAATTTGGTTCTTGGTAATTATTTACCAATGTCTACAAATGAAGGCCATGTTTCTTGTCATGGCCTTCTCAGGAACACCATGACTTGACCACAGCTCACCCTCTCTGAGCCTCTCATTCAAGCTACTTAAGTGAATGAATTTCACTCTTCTGAACTGTGGCTGCCTTACACTATTCCCTCTATGGAATGCTCTTTCCCCTCACCCCTGCCTAGCTGAATTGTGCTGTTCTCCTTGCTACTCCTGTGGCCTACTGCAGACTTTCTGCCTCCGCTGGAAAAGGCAGCATCCTGCTGTGACTCCTGCAGCCCTTTCCCTGTACAGCCCTGAGGACACATCTTACGTGCCATGTATGATGACATGTGCATACATCTTCTCTGCCCTGCTAGGGCAGAGGTTTCAAGTTCCTTACACACAGAAACTCCATGTGCCACTACATAAGATATTCAATAACGAATGCTAAATGGATGCATGAACACAATGCACTCATTGCATTAATTTATTTCATAAGTCAATGAATAATCGAATGGAATTCCACAATGTCAGCTTGAATGGGAGACCCCTTACCCTCGAAATAAGTCTGAATGACCCACGGCCCCCAGCTAATATAAACACGCAGCCACTGTGCCAAGGGCAGAGCTTGTTAGAGGGAGACCCAACAATTCCGAACTGGACTCCACTTGAAATATCAAGGTTCACATGGAAAGGAGTTTGCAAGAATGTAGCAGGAAAAGGGGGGTGCAGTGGGCGGGGAATACTCTTAATTGTTTAAGAAAGTATGGCCAGGAGTGGAGGCTTATGCCTATAATCCCACCACTTTGGGAGGCCAAGGCTAGAGGATCACTTGAGGCCAGCAGTTCGAGACCAGCTTGGGCAACATAGCAAGACCCCCATCTCTATGACAAATTTAAAAATTAGCTTTGCATGATGGTGTACCACCTCCAGTCTCAGGTACTTGGGAGGCTGAGATGGGAGAATTGCTTGAGCCAGGAAGGTGGAGGCTGCAGTGAGTCCTGCTTGCAGTGCTGCACTCCAGCCTGGGAGACACAGTGAGACCCTGTATCAAGGAAAAAAAAAAAAAAAACAGGTATGGGAAGTAGCTTAAATCTTAGGCATTTGTGATTAAAATTAACTTTAGGTAAACCAATTTTTTGATGTTCACATACAGAAAAGTGATCATCGAATGCACTAGCTTTGTATGTGCCAAGTTTCACGAACTTCCCACAAACTGGTCATAAGCTAGGCTGGCACCCCATCAAGAAACTACCAGCAATCCAGAAGCTCCTCCCCTTCAGGTTCTACGTATTTTAAATGAAAAGGAGGCAAGAGAGAGGGAGAGAATGAAAAAGGCTTGAGGAATAGAGACTGCTCAGGCATCTATTTGAAAAGAAAATGAGAAACGCTATGGCAGGAGTGGGGCACACCCGGGGAACTCGAGCCCTCACTGAGACATGCTCTGCAGGGCATTTCCCGATTTACAATAATTCTCACATGATTCAACAATCACACACGATGGGTAATTCCAGAAAATGCAGGCCAAGCTTTGGAGGCAAAGAGGATTCCTCCTAGGTATAAAGCAAGGCAGGTAGAGATCCCTCCCTGTCCTGCCCCAGGTCCCTGTAGGGGCGGATGCCATGGCCCACAAGGTCCTCATCTACCCATCACAGAAGAAAGCAGTGCAGAGGCCACTGGAATAAAGTTGATTTTTGCTTGAAAAGAAGAAGGAGGAGGTGCAGGGCTGTGGCCTCACAGTGGCCTGGCCCGCCCTCCTGAGGGACAGGAAAGCACTTGGCTCTTGGCCAGCCCCACCGCCCGCTTCCCACCCCCAGCCTGCTGCATTCCTGTGCCCTTTTTCTGAACCTGGAGAGGCGGGGTACCCTCTTGGCTTCCTTCCAGCTGGATGTGACTCCTGCCAGACTCAAAGCTGAGAACCCAGGGCTTTGGAAGGAACAATGTTCCCTAAGAAGGCCTGAGAAGCAGCTCCTATTATAATCTCACTTCCAGCCTCAGGACCAGGGATTTGAGAGCAGACTCCATCCAACCTAGTCTACTCAGTCTTCCTCTCTCCTAGGACCCTCAGCTATGCTCTTGAACAAGAAAAATCCTATGAAGAACAAAACAGATTTGGTTCAGAAACTACTCCCTTATTGCAATCAGCTTTGTCTTTGTCAGGGTCACAGTGTGCGTGAGAGAGGTGGATGAGACAGGTAGGTAGGCTATTAGATAGGTGCATAGGCAGGTAGATGAAATTTCTTAGCAGCATGTAGGTAGTTCTGAAGGCAGTGTCTCAGGGATTGGTCTGGATGTCCATTCTATGGGAGGATTTCTTGCTCACAGGACATGGTACTGGCAGTCTTTGGTCTTACTTTCCATCAATATTAGAATGGGAACAACAAAGAAAACTACTAAATTGGACCAAATAAGAGCTATAAAGGAGACGTTTCTAAAGCATTGTGATTCCTTAGAATGTTAATCAAACTAGGTTCCCTCCTAAGTTCTACACCATACAGACCATTTTCCTTCCAAGTTTCACACTGCAAGGTTTGAAGAGGAGGCAAACTGGAGAGTTTTAGTTTAGGTGGTTAAGTAGAAGGGAGAGGCTGCCTGGGTTTCGGTTAGTCTAAGGGACTTTGGAAATATCACTCAGTCCTCCCATTGCTTCCTGTAAATACAAAGGAGTCCACTGGCTTCCAAAAAGAAAAACCCTATACAAACTAACCATCCCACCAACATTTATCAAGGCCTTAGCTTTGTATGTGCCAAGCATTGCATTAAGCTCTGGGGAATGCAGTGAGTGAATAGAGAGCAGTCACTCAAAGAATCCAGTCTGGTAGAGGAGGCAGCGAAGTCACCAGCTATCCTCTCCCAGGGAGAAGTGCCATGTCTGCCACTTATCAGCTGTGGGACCTAGCAAAAGCCACTTAACTTCTTTTGTTAGCACCTGTAAGTAGGGATAATACATAGTGCCCCTCTCCTTAGAAGGATGTGAGGATCAAATAAATGAATGTAAAGTTCTTAGATCAATGTAATATTCCTAGAAAGAGTTTATGAGCCAGGCACGTGGTTCACACCTGTAATCTCAACACTTTGGGAAGCCAAGGCAGGCAGATCACTTGAGCCTAGCTGTTCCAGACCAGCCCAGGCAACATGGCAAGATCCCATCTCTACTAAATATATGAAAAATTAGGCGGGTGTGGTAGCTCATACCTATAGTTCCAACCACTCGGGAGGTTGAAATGGGAGGATCACTTGCGCCCGGGAGGTCAAGGCTGCAGTGAGCTGAGATTACACTGTTGCACTCCAGCCTGGGTGACAGAGTGAGATCCTTCCCTAAAAAAGAGTTTGTGCTTGTTGGTGGAGATATTATTGTTATCGTAGTGGTTACTATTGGGCGAAAGCTTCCCTAACCGTATGCTTTCCTGACCAGAAAGCCCTCTTAGAGGAGGTTACTCACTCTGAGTACCAGTGAAGCAGGAGCTGATCAAACGGCTGAGGGGGTGAGAGAAGCGGAAGGGAGAGGAGAGAGAATGAGGGGAGGGGATAGAATATCAGGATGGGACACAGAGACACAGAGGTGCGGAGGAACACAGAAGGTATGAGGAGAGCAGAAATTGGTGGAATTCAATCAGGAGAATCTGGAAGAGAGTTAAGGATAGTTCATAAGGGATAAATCATAAAAGGTCTGAAGAATTATACAGGCCAGGCACAGTGGCTCACACCTATAATCCCAGCACTTTGGGAGGCTGTTGCTGGCAGATCACTTGAGATCAGAAGTTCAAGACAGCCTGGCCAATATGGTGAAACCCCGTTTCTACTAAAAATAGAAAAATTAGTCAGGCATGGCCGTACATGCCTATAATCCCAGCTACTCGGGAGGCTGAGGCAGGCGAATCACTTGAACCCAGCAGGTGGAGGTTGCAGTGAGTCAAAATCATACCACTGCACTCCAGCCTGGGTGACAGAGCTAGACTCTGTCTGAAAAATAAAAAATTAAATTAAATAAAAATAAAGTATCATGCAAAGGAATTTGGATTTTTAACAACTAATTTATTAGAAAAATCTTTTCCAGAAATTTGTGAAGTCCTTATTACTATGTATTGGCAAAGTTTAACTAAACAAGGAAACAGAAAAATGTGCTCAATGGTCAGTTTCTGATAGTTAAGAATGGAGAACGAAGTGGAAGGCCCCATCGGGACTTAGATCTGGCTGTAGGTCCACGGAGTTGTGTTGACTATGACTGATTTCCCACAGCTTCTTTTCTCAGAACCTGAAGTGGCTCCTCTCCACCCACACAGCCTAATAATAGCCTATATTCCTAATGACATCAAGGCTGTGGTAGAGTCTCCTACAATCCTCCCTAAGCCCATTTGTCCTTATAGTCAGAGCCCTGACATTTGGTTCTGGTGTCCACACTCTCTAGCCAGCCTGGAACTCAAGAGGCAAATCCTGATTAGTTTAAACCATTAGTTTAAACCATTCACATAATTCTATCCCCTTTCCTACTGACTGGCTGAGGAGGTATCAATGGGCACTTGCCGCAATTCTGGCCAGAGACATAAGGGAAACCAGAAGACCTTTGGGAAAGTCTTCCTCTCTCTGAAAAAGGAACACACACGATGACATGGACTCTTCTTCCTCTGTGTGTCATGTTGGTGTGTGATACCTGGAATTGTGTACCTTCTAGAGCCATCTAACATAATATCCTACATAGTACAGTAAGGTAAGTTTTTGTTCCATTGAAAATCGAAGATTTATAACAACTTCCTATGAAATATGTAGGGTGGTTGCTATTCTTTGGTAGATTAGGAAGCCAAAAGAAACGAATTGGCATATATGAGGCCTAAAGAACGTGAAGGAATAAACCTAGGTCTCATGAATGTGTGTGTTTCTACAATACCAGGATGTTTCTCCTAAATCTTACCAAATACAGGCCAAAAAATATCAGGCACAGCTTCATAAAGGTTTTCCTTTGTGTCCAGACAACAAAGCAAGGTATGAAGGTGAACTAAACTGTTACATTAGATTAAAATGCCTTTTTGCATTTTTATCACAATATATAAACCATCTGAAGCTGAGCTAAAAAAACATATATGAAAAGATGGATGATCATGTTTTTTCAATATGAAAGATTCCCTCAAGTCTGAGTGACATAGCTACTCCAACAGTAAATAACCAATAACAGAGCTTCCCAGCCAGCATGCCCAAAGGGGTAAAGGCTTTGGGGATGCAGCCATTGTCTCACTCTTTGTGGGGCCTTCTCAGGTCACCCCAGTGTGCATACACATACCACTACTATTTACATATGCCAAGATGTGAAATTTATGTGGGAAACACACACTTGTCATGTCTCTCCCCATCTCTCGTACTGCTCTTTCACAAACTCTCCATTTCAGTGAACTGACCTGTTCACCGTTCCCCACATGCCTTCTGGCTTGAGGACCTGCCCCTGTGATTCCTCTTGCCTTGAAACTCGGACCTTCCCCTACATATTTAAAACAAAAATTTTAAAATCCCACCCAAAGTGAACTCCTCCAATAAACTTACATAATGAAAGTTACATCATACAATTAAACCACTTGGGCTGCATATGCTAACACATCGCACATGTTATTCTTTCCTCTGCATGTTTTGTCTCTCCAAGTAGATCATAAATAATCTCTCTGAAGGCCACTGTAAAGAGCCTTCCTCATAACAAATAATTCACTTCTAATAACTATTTATCAATACTGCCTACTGTGTTCTTATTTTCTAAACTGTTCTATCTTGTCATTGCTGTGATAATTGATGTGATATAGAAGGTGAGAGCCTTGATTGTGTTTTTTTCCCCAACCAAAATGCATTGTATGTCTACAGATTCACAGAAGGGAAAAACAATAAATATATTATTAAAACAGGATATTAATGAGGACTGAGGGTCTTCTAAATATTCTGGAGATAGAGATATGAAATATTTACTCGTAAAGGCTGCCTCTGCCTTAAGGAAGTATCCACAGAGGAAGGAAATCTTTGCCTTTACTTCTCCCTGGGAACATTTACTACAGATAGTCAAATTTTAGTGGCTATATTAAGATTTGGGGAAGAGCAGGGTACTTTTAATCTCAAACTACCAATAAACCTGACGTATTTGCAAGTTAGTCATAGAACAGAAAATCCTTTACATAATCAAACTTAGCTGAACTGTTCCTTCAGAATCAGGAAGGGCCAAGAGGTTGAGTCTATCATTTCTGGAATAATTGTGTGTGTGTGTGTGTGTGTGTGTGTGTGTGTGTGTGTGTGTGTGTGTGTGTGTGTGTGTGTGTGTGTGTGTGTGTATAAAGAGAGAGAGAGGGTCGAGGCCCCAACTAAGAGAGAGAGACAG
>CAUYQU010104869.1:0-37694 GCA_963574635.1 Cheracebus regulus
CCAAGCATCAAATTCTGCTTAGATAATGGAGCCAAGTCAGTAGTCCTTATGAGCCACCTAGGCCGGCCTGATGGTGTCCCTATGCCTGACAAGTACTCTTTAGAGCCAGTTGCTGTGGAACTCAAATCTCTGCTGGGCAAAGATGTTCTGTTCTTGAAGGACTGTGTAGGCCCAGAAGTGGAGAAAGCCTGTGCCAACCCAGCTGCTGGGTCTGTCATCCTGCTGGAGAACCTCCGCTTTCATGTGGAGGAAGAAGGGAAGGGAAAAGATGCTTCTGGGAACAAGGTTAAAGCTGAGCCAGCCAAAATAGAAGCTTTCCGAGCTTCACTTTCCAAGCTAGGGGATGTCTATGTTAACGATGCTTTTGGCACTGCTCACAGAGCCCACAGCTCCATGGTAGGAGTCAATCTGCCACAGAAGGCTGGTGGTTTTTTGATGAAGAAGGAGCTGAACTACTTTGCCAAGGCCTTGGAGAGCCCAGAGCGACCCTTTCTGGCCATCCTGGGCGGAGCTAAAGTTGCTGACAAGATCCAGCTGATTAATAATATGCTGAACAAAGTCAATGAGATGATTATTGGTGGTGGAATGGCTTTTACCTTCCTTAAGGTGCTCAACAACATGGAGATCGGTACTTCTCTGTTTGATGAAGAGGGAGCCAAGATTGTCAAAGACCTAATGTCCAAAGCTGAGAAGAATGGTGTGAAGATTACTTTGCCTGTTGACTTTGTCACTGCTGACAAGTTTGATGAGAATGCCAAGACTGGCCAAGCCACTGTGGCTTCTGGCATACCTGCTGGCTGGATGGTGAGTCACTTGAGTGGGTTTGTAGTGTGAGTGAATAGAAACTTTGTGGTGTCATTCATTCATTGGTTCAGCCAACCAACAAGCATTTTAAAACAATCTCTGTAGGAGATCTCTGTCAGAAAGTGCACCGTATGTTGCAGTGAGTCCCATATTATGGGAGAATCCGTGGGAGAAAAGCAGTACTATTGGACTACTGCCGTCTTTATCAGTAATGTTGCAAAACCTTTTTTTTTTGAGATGGAGTCTTGCTCTGTTGCCAGGGTGGCGATCTCAGCTCACAGCAACCTCTGCCTCTCAGGTTCAAGCGATTCTCCTGCGTTAGCCTCCCGAGTAGCTGGGACTACAGGCGCACGCCACCACGCCCAGCTAATTTTTACATTTTTAGTAGAGACAGGGTTTCACCATGTTGACCAGGATGATCTTGATCTCTTGGTCTCATGATTTACCTGCCTCGGCCTCCCAAAGTGCTGGGATTACAGGTGTGAGCAACTGTGCCCAGCTCATTTTTTGTTTTATCTGTTTTTTACTTCATCTGTTTAATGTGTATTAAGTAGTTACTATGTGCTTGGAGATAGTGTCATGTACTTTCATGGTTTGAGTTGCTTTGGATTATTTTGCTACCTAGAAACCTATATAAGAAAACTTTCTCATATGAAAAGATTAAGAAGTATACTGATTACAAGCAGGGAGAAATGTATGTGTATATACTAATATAGTTGATTTTAGGGTGCTCCGAATATCATTTTGATAGCTATATAAAATTGTAACATGGTTTTACATGCCAGTTTGCTTATTCTTTTGTCAGGCACTCAGGTATTCAGTGTTTCTCAAAGTGTGTTCCTAAGACCAGCAGTATCAGTATCATTTTTGGAACTTGTTAAAAATGCAAGTTTTTGGAACTTGTTAAAAATGCAAGTTCTTAGGCCACACCCCAGACCTACTGAATCAGAAATTGGAGGTGGGGCTGAGCAGTCTGTTGGAATAAGCCCTTCTGGTGATTCTCATGTATGGCAGAGTTTGAGTACTACTGATCTAGTTCACTGTCTGTCATTCCCAACACTATTGACATCTGTTGTTTTATGAGTGACTATTGAATTGTAAGGTTGTTTAAAGCAGCCTTAGCCACTGGATGCCAGTAGTACCCTCCCAAGTTGCAACAACAAAAATATCTCTAGATATTGCCACATGTCTATCCATTGTGGAAGGGCAGAACTGACACTGGTTGAGAATCACTGATCTAGTCTTCACTAACATAAATAGTATGGCTAAGAATGTCTTTATTAAATAACTTTTGAGGTTTTCCTTTAGACTTGATCTTCCATACAGTAGAATTTTTGAGTACAAAGGGCATGAACACGTTTATAATTTTAAAGACTGAAGGGTAACATTTGGTTCTAGAAGAAACCCTGGTATGCAGCGTTGAGTTCTGGTCCTGGTGGAGGTGGTGTTTCAGTAGCTTTTCTTGATTAGCTTATCTTCTCTTTCAACTCTGCCCCTCAGGGCTTGGATTGTGGTCCTGAAAGCAGCAAGAAGTATGCTGAAGCTGTCACTCGGGCTAAGCGGATTGTGTGGAATGGTCCTGTGGGGGTATTTGAATGGGAAGCTTTTGCCCGGGGAACCAAAGCCCTCATGGACGAGGTGGTGAAAGCCACTTCTAGGGGCTGCATCACCATCATAGGTAAGTGGTCCTATACTAAGGTAATACCAGTATGAGCTGGCAGAATTCTGATCAGAAGAAGGTAGAACCGAGAACTTCTTTCTCTTCATTCTGGGTAAATCTTAAGAGTTAAACAGGTAGATAATTTACAGAGAAGCCTCTTGGTAAGATAGATTTGGGGGTTTATCAGGTAACTTTTGGGTTAGAGAGCACACTGCTTTACAGTTTTGGTGCCAATCCTTTTTTTTCTTTTCTCTCTTTTCCCTTTTTACCTGGCTTTCATTCAACAGGTGGTGGAGACACTGCCACTTGCTGTGCCAAATGGAACACGGAGGATAAAGTTAGCCATGTGAGCACTGGGGGTGGTGCCAGTTTAGAGCTCCTGGAAGGTGAGGTTCTTCTGTTTTTTGGCTTGCTTGGGAGAAGGGTGGGACTGTGCAGTGAGAGGTGGGTAGAATGGAGTAGAGAAAGTTGGTAGGTACTGTTGTCATTAGCAGTCATTACTAGCGGGGCAGTACAGAGGAACTTCAGATAAAGCTCCTGGCATCCACTGAGGCGGGGAGGGACAGATAGAAACTTGTTCTGAGAGTTATGGTCTAGTAGACCTGGAATCCAAAATGCAAAAGTTGCCCAACTGTTGGCCATATATCCTAAAAAAGAGCTGGCATGTTATTGGGAAGATAAATGTTGGGGGAGATCTGCCTTACTGGGCCCTATAGTAATGCTGTCTATGTATGTGTGCTCTCTCAAAAACAGGTAAAGTCCTTCCTGGGGTGGATGCTCTCAGCAATATTTAGTACTTTCCTGCCTTTTAGTTCCTGTGCACAGTCCTTAAGTCAACTTAGCATTTTCTGCATCTCCACTTGGCAATAGCCAAAACCTTCCATGTCAAGATTCAGGAACCCTTAAACAGTTGCACAGCATCTCAGCTCATCTTTACTGCACCCTGGATATGCCTACATTCTTCAGAATCCCATTTGAATTTCTTAGTGACTAAACCATTGAGCATTCTAGAGTGCATATATTTATATTTTGCCTGTTAGTGAGCTGTGTTAGCTTAGTTCTCTTTTGATGTAGCTTATTCTGATTAGCTTTGTCACTGTTTCACTACCCAGCATGGAAACAAGATGAAATTGCTTTTGTAGGTAGGGAGGTGAAATTGATAGTCCATTAAATAAACAATAAAGGTGCCCACTGAAACTGTGGAAAAAAAAAAAAAAAAGACTCCCTTCACAGTTGAAAAGCTAGATTCACCTTCTAAAGTTGTTTGGAACATACTTCAGAAGTTTTCTAACAACTGAATCAAGTGTCAGTTTTCGAATTTAGGTCAGTTAAAATGAAAGTAAACTAAAAGTCCAGTTTCTCAGTTGCATTAGCCGCATTTCAGGGTTCAGTAGCCACACGTGGCCAGCGGCTGCCATACTGGACAGCAACCATTAACACACTGGGCACCTCCTGTGAACACTGGATTTCTTTTTCAGCCCCAGCTCTGCCTTCTTGCCTCTAACTCGTCCAAGCAAATGTTCAGACTTGGTTTTCTCATCATCTCCTTGTCCTTGCTTTGCACTTTTCACCCAGCGAGGGCTTTGCCAATATGGTTGCCTTATGCCAAGGACTTCCGCTTTTGAGATGGAGCCTGTCTGGGGCATGGCTTGCCTCTGTTTTTCTAGATCCCTATCGGCATCAGTTCTTATGGAAACTACTCCAGAGGCCCTGACGTAATTTGCAGGTCCTCTGCCCTTAGGAGGCCCACAGAAGTTGATAAGGGAAATTGCTCTCTGTGGCCCTGCCCTGATTTTTTTTCCCCTATTCCTCGTGCTCCTTTGAACTATAAGCCACCATTTCCATGGCGATGCTGTGAGTGTGTTTATCTTGGAATCTCAGGGAAGGGAGCCCTCCCAGCCCTGGTCTTGTGGCTCCTAGCACAACACACCTGTTTTCTGTTTCTGGTGGTTGATGGGGACTCACTCACTGAATTTTGGGTCTTCTTTAAGTGCCTAAAGTAGCATAAGCAAATAAATAACAGGGGAAAGGGAGTTTTAGAAATTGTATGTATAAACCACTAAAATTAAATACACAAGTTCCTCAGCCACAGATATTTTCCTAGGGAATTTGAAGAGAGCTATAAGAAGATTTTCTTCCTGGCAGGAGGCCACCCTGATCTATCTGTTTTCAGCCTAGGTAGCATTGCACAAGGGGGTTGGTACTATGACAAGATAGCGGTTCACAGTGTTCTTGAGGAGTTTTTCCTCTGGAACCACTTGTGCCACCCTTAGGGTATTTCAACCACTGAGGCATTCTAAAGTTAGCTCATTTGTGTGATGGCAGTCATGATGGTGGGATGATGGTGATGATGGTGGTGAGGACAGTGATGACAGTGATAACCAAGATGACGGTGGTGATGATGGAGGTGATGGTGATAATGGGGGCGATGGTGGTGATGGAAGTGATGATGGTGGTGGGATGATGGTAATGACGATGGTGATGTTGGAGGTGATGATGATGGTGGGATGATGGTAATGATGATGGTGGTGATGGAGGTGATGATGGTGGTGGGATGATGGTAATGATGATGGTGATGTTGGAGGTGATGATGATGGTGGTGATGGAGGTGATGATGGTAATGATGATGGTGATGTTGGAGGTGATGATGGTGGTAGGATGATGGTGATTATGGTGATGTTGGAGGTGATGTGTTGGTGGGATGATGGTAATGATGATGGTGATGTTGGAGGTGATGATGATAGTGGGATGATGGTAATGATGATGGTGATGACAGTGATGACAGTGATAACCAGGATGACAGTGGTGATGGTGGAGGTGATGGTGATGGTGATGATGGAGGTGATGATGATGGTGGGATGATGGTGATGATGGTGGTGATGACAGCAATGACAGTGATAACCAGGATGATGGTGGTGATGGTGATAATGGGGGTGATGGTGGTGATGGTAGTGGTGGTGGTGGTGGTGTTGATGATAATGATGATGGTGAAAGTGGTGACGATAGAGGTGATGGTTATGATGGTAATGATGGTGATGGTGGTAGTGATGGAGGTGATGGAGGTGATGGAGGTGGTGATGGTGATGGTGATGATGGTGATGTTGGTGATGGAGGTGATGGTGGCCATTGTGGTGATAGTGATAATGGTAATGATGGAGGTGATGGTGATGATGGTGATGGTGATGAAGGTAGTGATGGTGGTGGTGATGGTGGTATTGATAATGATGATGGTGGTAGTGGTGATGATGGTGATGTTGGTGATGGAGGTGATGATGATGGAGGTGATGGTGGTGATGGTAGTGATGGTGGTGGTGGTGTTGATGATAATGATGATGGTGGTAGTGGTGATGATGGTGATGATGGAGGTGATGGTGGTGATGGTGGTGGTGACAACTAGATTAATTAACTGGAACCCAGAGCTACCAGAGGACTGAATGGAAAAATTCTTCAGGAATTCACCTCATCTTTCTGGACCTCGGATTTCTTCATGAGTATGACAAGGCCTCATCCCAGATATTCTCTAGGATCCTTAACATTTTATTATCCCCAAACTGCAATGCTGTCACGGTGATGGCGATCATGACAATGATGACAATACTAACAAAGTGATGTGGAAGGACCATGAGGCATGACAAGTCACCAAAAAAAAATCTCTCACGATGTTAGTTTTTGACTTTACAATTTATGCTGTGGCTCTTGCCCGAACCTATTCACGTTTTCTCTGTATAAGAAAAGTCACAGGTGAAACTTCTCTTCCTTTTTAACTGTGAAGAATCACAAGTAGTGGTATTTCATGTTAGCTCATTTTTCAAAAACTCACAGGATTTATGGATTCATTTGGCAAACATTTAGTGAGCCCTCACTGTGCCAGCCACTATTTTACACGCTGAGGATACAGCTGTTGAGCAGACAGGCTGGGGGCTTGTGTTCACATTAGAGAAGACAGGCAGTAAAGAAGCTGATCCACAAACCAGACACCTTGGATAGTGAGAAGCCTGCAAGAGAAATTGAACAGGATAAAGTAATACAAAGTAACCATGGGAATGGTAGATCAAGTGGGCAGGGAAGGCCTTTGTATGTTTAAGATGAAACATGAACAGTGAAAAGCGAAAGACTCAGCCATGAGAAAGCGATGGGGAGCACTCCTGGCCTGGGGCATCGTTAGCACAGAGGCCCTACAGACGTGCCTGTCCTGTTGAGGGACAGCCAGGGCACCTGCTTTTCTGTCCTCTCTTGTCTAGTGGGCCACTTTTGTTAAGCCAGCCTGCCAATTAAGGCGGGAGTTTAGTGGTCCACTGTAGATAACGACTAGGGCTTAGTCGCTTCTTCTTGCTGGTGGCGGCAGCAATGGCAATAGTGACGGGCGCTCCCTGAGGAGGTGGTGATGAGCTCCCCGCCACTGCGCTGTCCACAGGGACAGGCCACGTCTTTCATCCGTCTATCTCCAACTCAGTGTTCAGCTCAGGAAATGTTTGTGGAATTGGAGGTAGATGCCGTAATTAAGGAATTAACTGGAAACCAGAGCTACCAGAGGACTGCGTGGGAGACCAGATGTAAGTCTGGAGCCCGAGTTAAAAAAGAAAAAGTCTGACCAGACGACAAAAGAGAGGGAGAAACTGGGTATTTATGCTAGCCAGTTCACCCAGCCACAGTCTTCCCAGAACCAGGAAAGGATATGAGCAGAGCGAATTCCAACTCACATAGTCATCAGTGCACTATCTCAGAGTGATAAAGTGATCAGGCACACAGCCCGGCACACAATCCAAAGGCCGGGAATTTTCTAGGGTTACCAAAGGCCCTCCCAGTGGAATTTCTGTTTAGTTTCTTGGGATTTGCCAAGTATTTTCCAGTACTTTAATTATTCACATATTACCTTCCTTATTTCGGCTATATCAATGTCACCGATACAATACCTATTAGCAATCAGGTACCATCTATAACAGAGATCAGCAAACTTTTTCTGTACAGGGTTAGATGGTCTGTATTTCAGGTTCTGTGGGATAGGTGATCTCTAATGCAACTACTCTTCTCTGCATTAAAGAAACCATAGTAATATGCAAATGACAGGCATGGCTGTGTGTTATAAAGCTTTATTGAGAAAAACATGCTATACACTAGATTTAGCCCAGGGCCATAGTTTGCCAACCTCACCCACACTATCACCTACAAAATATATTAAGGACTCACTGTAAAAAAAAATACCGTAAATTAATTTAAAGGAAAACTGCCTATCACTCCCCTAAATGGAAAACCAGGAGGCTCTGCCATGAATAAACAACTGCAAAAGTAAATTTGATGAAAACAAAGCACAATTATTAAATTCCAACTAGAAGGAGGAACAGCCTGAGGCTTAACTTTTCTTGTTAAAAAAAAAAAAAAAAGGAAAAATTAGGAAGTCCTCTGAGGCATTAAAGACTCATTAGCACCAGGCTAAGTCTCTCTCTTTGCAATAATCAGCAGGATTAAGACAAATTGGGAGGGGAATGGCTTCTCTGCAAGGTGGCTTGATCTCATTTAAGTCCATTCTGTTTTCCACCTGAAGTCATCTTGCTGCTCCTACAGCAGTGCCTGTTTCTGAGAAACCCTGGCTTCGTGTATCGTAGAGGTTAAACTCTGACAAGGACAGGAGGCAGCCACCTCAAACCACACAAGGAGATCAAGGCTGATCGCCTGCCAGGAGGTAGGGCAGCCTCAGGACAGCCCCACCCGCACCTCTGCCCTAGGCAGCGTGCCTGGGGCTTAGACAGCTGCCCTCGCTGATCCCACAGAGAGGAAACTAAACCCTCCTGCTGAATGACTGCCGGCGACAGGCTGTGATGAGAGCCCTCGCTGGAAGGATGACCCAGGACACGGGCCCACCCTGGCACCTGGATGATTATAAAAAGCCAAATCTGACTCACTCTGCTCTGGCCAGCCCAGCAGCACACATTGTGTGAACTGCGCTGGTGAGCCCTCTATCCACTTGTTCCCGATCTGTCAGGGGCCCCAGGTGGGAGGTGGGTAACCAAGCAGCAGGGGCTCGTAAAGCCCAGGCCCCAGGGAACCAGCTGATCCCAGGGAAGGAGGGACCAGGGTTTCCTGAGGCAGCGCTGGTGCTCCTAAGCTCCATCCGGTTGGAGATCATAACCAGGGCTGCAAGGCAAACAAGGCGGGGCCGCAAAGTAGAAGGTGTGTTAGCTCAAGAATTATCAGCCACTATTACTGCGAGTGAGTTACACACTTGATTCAAAGAGCAAACTCAGGTGCTCAGCTCACGCACGCTGTGCAAACAGGCGGGGCACAGGTGGAGGGCCGGAGAGATGCGTGGGCACCAGGCTCCAACGCACCCCTCCCAGAGGCTGAGAGGCCCCTGGAAGGTTTGTGAGGCTCGTAAAACCTGACATTGAAGGTTTCACGGGGCTCCAGGGGAAGGGTGCAGCCTCAGGACCTCTGAGACTCCAGCAGAGTCCCTCTGCCTGCTCAGCAAACTTATGCCTTCCAAGCTAGCTCATCCCATGGGGAAAGCAGGAGACAGAGCTGCAGGTGCCATCTGTGCCACCCACTCCTCCCCTGGGCGCTCAGGGCCGGAAGTACCAGGGACCTCGTGCCTGCTGCCCTCAGGAGCAGCCTTGAGCGGCGACTGACAGCAGTTGGCGCCTTAGGGAAGCGACTCCAAGGCGTGCTCCCCCTGTCTTCCAGGGCTCCTTACTGGGATGGAGCCTAGGTGGCCCAGCAGTGACCGGCTCCCTGAGGCATGGCTTCTTTCCTGCCTCACTCTCCTTGCTTCTCTCTGGGAGTTTCCTGGAATCACCTCCCAAAATACTCCTCACCCTCAAATCTTCATGTCACAATCTGCCTCTGGGAGAATCCAGCCCAAGCCAGGGTGTTTCACAAGGAATCACAAAGATATCCCAAGACCCGGTGCCTTTGCACAAGTGAAGAGAGGGTGTCCCTTCCTCTGGGTCATCCCAGAGCACGTGTGTGAGTGTAGAGCTTAGGGAGTGGAGCATGGAGGCATTCAGCGCTCATCACTCTCCTCAGCTGGGACACTCTTGGACAGTGAACAACCTGCCTGACCATACACGACATCTCTACATTCCTAAGCTAGGTGAAGAGCTCATTTTCTAGAAGAACCACAAGAAGTGATTTTGAAAGAAATTAAAAATAATTAGAAAGATCCCTGTGGTGTTGGATTGAAATCAGAATAATCGGTATGAACTCATAACACACACATGTATGCATACACAGACAGATAGATGTATCAGTAAACACAAATGCATGCATGCACGAATGAGTATACACATACATTTGCAGGCTCCAACACGCCCAGAAGCAGTGACACCCCAACAGTGAAGAGCACCCTTGTGCTCCAATCTTGGTTCCTATGCACTATTCTCCAACCGAGGAACTAGTCAACACTTGGAGAAATGACTAGTTTCAGGAGTTGGGTGGGGAAAACAGATGAGCCCACAGTGTTGGAAAGTAAGGATGCACTGAAAATAACGAGAGCATCACATCCAAAGGGCATTGCGGCAAACTACAAGCATCCAAAGCCCAAATCTGAGAGTATTCAAGCCAAGAAAAGCAAATAATGATAGTAAGGGATATTGCCCAGAGAATAAATATCATGAATCCATACTGCTATAAATAAACGCTTGATCTAATAAGTAGGATGGGGAGAAAGGACAGCTCTTCCTATGGTAGAGTTCTAATGAATGAGTGCAGGAGAGGTGATGAAATAGAAAGTCTCCATTAAGCAAATATGACAGTCTTAATTGCTGCAGGCAAGAATCACTGATGGATGCTAAAACCATCGAGTAAAAATGTGAAGAGAAAGGGATATTTGGAAGGTCTTAAGTATCTCCCCATAAGATACTTATTAAATAAAGAGAGAGAAACCTGGAAGATGCCACCTTAATGAAGGTCAGTGTCTCTGGTGAAAAGGTGATAAGGTTAACACCACCTCTGGTAAGATGGATTGAGAAGGACACATCACTTTCATGGCATTCTTGCATAACCTCAGTGGAATCATGAAAAAAGCATCTGACATAACTGAACTGAGGGACATTCTACATAATTGGTCAGTATGCTCCACAAGTGTCAAGGTCATGAAAGATACAGAAAGAATGACCACTGATGCTCTAAGCTGGTCTTGCTGGGACAACTGGGGCCACACTCATGGACATTCTCAAGGGTGTGACGGATGCTCAAGGGTGTGACAGATGGCAGGAGACCCAGCAGAAACAGGCAAGGCCTCTTGAGACTCAGACGTGGAACTGACTCAGCCACTCCTGACTCATTCTGTTGGTCAAAGCCAGTCACAAACCTGGGCCCAGAGCTATCACTGCACAGGGAGTTATCACTGCACACACCCCCTAGAATGACTAAGGTTAAAAGACTGACAACAGTAAGTGTTGACAAGGACGTGGAGCAACTGTAACTTGCATACACTGCTGACAGGAACGCAGAATGATGGAGCTTTGGAAAGTAGCCTAGCAGAACTTATAATTAAACTTAAACTTACCATGCGACCCAGCAATTGCTCTCCTCAGTGTTTACCCCAGAGAAATGAGTTATGGCCACAGAAAAACCAGTATGCGAATGTCTATAGCACGGGGCTAACTTTTCACAATCATCCCAACAAAAACAACTCAGATGTCCACCAACTGGTGAGTGCATAAGCAAGCTGCAGTCTATACAGCCTACAGAATCCTGCTCAGCAACAAAAAAGAATGAATCACCGATGCACACAGAACATGAATGAATCTAAAAAGCATATGGAAGTGAAAGGAGCTAAACTCGGGAGGAGACATTTATAGGAAACGCTACAAAAGGCAAAGTTACAGCAACAGAAACATTTGTGGTTGTCTGGACCTGCGGGTCAGGATGAGGGCTGATGCCAAGGGGCACAGGGAACTTTCTGGGGTCTTCTAAGTGCTCTAGATCTCATCTGTGGGGGCAGTTACATGACTGTATACAATCACCAAACTCCATCACACTTAAATAAAGCCCAATAAAGCTGGGAACAGTAAGTTACATAGCAAAGGGTGTTGCTAGAAAAAGAGGATGAAGAACGAGAGGCATTTAGGCTATCTGTCAGAGGGGACGCAGAAACCCCTAAGATCTCCCTAAAACCCGAGAGTGCATGGGCCCCAGGACAGAAAGGGTTTGAGAAAGGCCGGGTGAGACCCCAGCCAGAGCCTGCCCCTCAGAGATGCATTCGGGGTCCCATAGGTGACACGGACAGGGCTGGGGTTGCTGACTGGGGCTCCACGCTCCCAGGAGGACAACGTGGGACCTGCATGGTTACCTGGAAATTCAACGTGATGAGGTCAGAGGGCTCCTGTCTCAGCCTGTCTCCAAAATCCGGACAAGTGGTGTGTGAGCCTGCACAAACCCATTCCAGCCCCGTGCCCCAACAGATGAAAATAAATAAAACCCGCTGGGCATCCAGATGCCTTGCCAAGGGCCCTCCCGTTCACCTTGTCACCCAGACTTGAAACCTCCAATGCCTCACTCACTTTTGGCGCCAACTTCCAATTAAGCCCAGAGGTCTTAGGGATCTGCCTTTGAAGTGTGTTCACATGCCCTTTTCTGCTTTGATTCTGCACCACCCCCTAACCCCACGGTGCCATCTGACTGCAGCTGCGACGGTGGCCTCTTGGCCACAGGAACCCCTCACAGCCTTGGATCCGTGGGTCCCAGGCAGAGTGACACAAAGGGCCCTGTCTCCCAGCCTCCCCCCCAGAGGACACCCAGTGCCACCCTACTTCTGGGCAGGAGTCCAGGCTCGCCTCGTCCTCCACTTCAGAATGCTCCGTCCCTCTCCACGCCGTGGCTGCCAAGCACACCTACCTCATGCTTTGCTTCATGATGATGATGAAATTATTTCAGGCGTTCAAGAGATACATGCATCACCACCCCCATGGCCCTGCCACTCTTGCTTACGAGGTAAATGATTCCACGATGTCTGTGACCCCTGGGGTGTCCTTTGCAGGGTGCATCCCCAGCCTACCCCACCCTGCCCCCAAGCTGGCAGCGGCCACCACCCTGGACTTGGTGTTTTCATTCCCACGTGTGTCTTGAGCCCATTACCACCCATGCAGTGCATCTGCTACGGCACGTGGTTTCAAGCCTGGTCTCTGTGGTTTGGTGTCACGTGGGTCTGTCTGTGTCTGGCTTTCCCTGAAAGCAGATCTGGAGAGTGTTTGGTGTGGAGTCTCTGTGGGAGGCAAGCCTAGGAGCCCAGTGAGGCGGGGAACAGAAGGGAGAAGAGGCAACGAAGGGGAGCTAATGAGGTGGCTGTGGGCAGGGGGCCCACCCTTGGGGCTCAGAGAGTGTTGGACACAACTCAGCCTTGTCCCCACCGGGGAAGCTGGAGTCTATGGCCACTCCTGCGAGCTTCAGTATGTCTGATCTGGTATGTCCTGTCTGCCACATTGGTCAAGCACCGATTGCGTGGGCAGCCGTAGTCTTCAGGGACGTCAACACGGGTGCCTGGAGTGGATAGCAGCCATCCTGTGCTGAAATCAGGAGCTTGGGCGGGCTGGGAGGTGTGGGGCGTGGCGGTAGCAACACCTGCTACCCTATTCTTCTGCAACTGGGGTTTTCCTCTGAGTGTCGTTTTATGAAATACATCCATGCTGACTGCTCTAGAACCCTTTCTTTAGCTTTTGGAAAATTTATTTCTATTGTGGCAAGATAGACATAACACACTTTTCCATTAGGGGCATTTGGGACATTCACAGTGGTGCAGTCACCTCTATCTAGGTCCAGAATATTCTCATCACCCCCAAAGGAAATTCCCCACTCATGAAGTAATTAGTCCTCATTCCTTCCCTTCCGCCCGCCTCTGGCCACCCTCCACCTGCTTTCTGTCTCGATGGACCTGTGGACAGTCTGTCTCTAGCCACATTTTGAATATTTTGTATAAATGGAATTACACACCATGCAGCCTTGTGTGTCTGGCTTGGTTCACTCCGCATATTTTCAATGTTCATCCACATTGCAAAATGGACAGGAACTCATTCCTCTTTGTGGGGGAATCATATTCCAGTGTATGCTCACATGCACACACACACTCTTACACACATGCACTCACGCTCACATGTGTGCATGCTCACACGTGTGCGCACTCATGCTCACATACGTGTGCGCACTCACATGCACTCATGCACACACAAACACACGACCTCACGCAGTCACATGCACACACGCACTTTCTCTCGCACACTCACACGTGCATACATACCCTCACACAAGCACACTCATGCACACACACGCTCACACATGCGCGCACTCACATGCACGCACACGTGCATTCACACACACACGCACACCCACACACACTCATACATGCATGTGCAGCACATTTTGTCTGCCCATTCATCTGGTGAAGGACATTCGGTGGTCTCCACCTTTTGGCTACTGTGAAGGGCGCCACTGTGAACATTCGTGCACACACTCTGGTTAGAACACCTGTTTTCCATTCTTCCGGATATAGACCCAAATGGAATTTCTGGGTCCTAGGGTAATTCCATGTTTAACAGATTGAGGAACCTCCGGGCTGTTTTCTGAGCAGCTGCACCATCCTACACTCCCAGTGGCAATGTATGTGGGCCTAGATGTCTCAGCCTCCTCACCAGCACTTGTTATTGTCCGCTTTTTTGATTCTGGCCATTCTCGAGGGTGTGAGGGCTGCCGTTTCTTCGGGCTGACCCAACACACCAGGTGCTCGGGCCTCTGTTCATCACACATAGGTGTTTCTCCCTACGGGTCGTTACCCACCACGGAGTCGCGAACACTCTTGTATGTAACTGCCTGGAGTGTGTTACCTGATTTTGGATTTTTCTCTATCCCACTCCCACTTGGAAATATCTTTTCTGCCTTCTTCACATCCTTCCTGCCTAATTGTCTCAGCTCAAGCCACAGCCTCTGGTACCCATCGCTGAGACCTAGGTCGTTCAATTTGACAGCCCCTAAATTCCTGAGGCTGCTGTGCATGAAAAATGGGGCTGGTCCAGGTTGAGAGGCGCTGGAAGCATCAAATGCAGCCTGGATTTCAAAGCTGTAACACAGACAGGTCGTGAAACAAGCTGATAAATCACGTTCTGCACTGATGACATGTTGAAAATGTGTTCAATATATTAGGTCAAATAAAATATTTGTTAAAATTAATTTTACCTGTTTTTTATTTTCTTGGTGGCATAGGGCTTCTCCTAGCGATTAGAGCCACTCTGTCTTCAGAAGAATCCCAGGACAGGAAATCTGTTTGTTTTCACTTTTTAAACATGTGGCTACTAGGAAATTGAAAATTATATCTGTAGTTTGCATTTGTGGCTCACATTTTATTTCTAGTGGACAGTGCTGGTACTAGATTTTGTTTCCAGTGGACGGTGCTGGTCTAGATTTTATTTCTAGAGGACGGTGCTGGTACTAGATTTTATTTCCAGAGGACGGTGCTGGTCTAGGTTTTATTTCCAGAGGACAGTGCTGGTCTAGATTTTATTTCTAGGGGACGGTGCTGGTCTAGGTTTTATTTCTAGGGGACGGTGCTGGTCTAGGTTTTATTTCTAGGGGATGGTGCTGGTCTAGATTTTATTTCTAGAGGATGGTGCTGGTACTAGATTTTATTTCTAGAGGACGGTGCTGGTCTAGGTTTTATTTCCAGAGGACGGTGCTGGTCTAGGTTTTATTTCCAGTGGACGGTGCTGGTCTAGGTTTTATTTCCAGAGGACAGTGCTGGTCTAGGTTTTATTTCCAGAGGACGGTGATGGTCTAGATTTTATTTCCAGTGGACGGTGCTGGTCTAGGACAGTGCTGGTCTAGGTTTTATTTCCAGAGGACGGTGCTGGTTTAGATTTTATTTCTAGGGGACGGTGGTGGTCTAGATTTTATTTCTAGAGGACGGTGCTGGTCTAGATTTTATTTCTAGAGGACGGTGCTGGTCTAGGTTTTATTTCTAGAGGACGGTGCTATTCTGGGTCATTCATTTGCCTCATCACATGTCCAGACAGTTTATTTCCATGTTTCCATCTCGATTGTAAACTTCTTGCAGGGCAGAAGACATCTCTCTTTCCACCATCCCAGGGTAGCTTTGAAGAAACTTAGGCAGAGTGATCTTTCCAAAAGTAGGTTCAATCAAGCGAACGCCCTCCAACCCCCAGCTCCAGTCCCCCTTAACATGTTTTGATGATTTCCTGTTGGCTTTTGAATAAAGCGACACTCTTCAATGTGGCTGCAAGGCCTTGTGGGGTCTGGCTGCTACCCGCCTCTCCACACCCCTCACTGGGCCCAGCCATGCTTGCCTTCTTTCCTGCATGCTCCTGCTCAGGGCCTTTGCACCTGCTGCCATTCTGTTGAGGATGCCTGTCTGTTGTCCTGCACCATCTGGTAAGTTCTGTGCATTCTTCAGATGTGAGCTCAGACAGACCAGGCTGACTCCAATCAAGACTCACAGGTGGCGCCCCACACCCAAGCCATGGCAAACCCTGCAAAGCATCTCTTTCTTTGAGCTCATTTGTGAGCCCCCTAGGAGAATCCCTGGCCCTGCTTACCATCCAAATAATTATCCTGCAGCATGCTCCTTGTGCTAGCTGGGGGAAGGTCCCTGAACCGGGAATTCTATACCCCGGTCTCCAGTGTCTCTGAAATGTAATTTCCATCCAAGAATAACATTGGTAATAAGATGCCTTGTGTTGATTTTATGGACTGCAAATACCTTCCAGTTTGACCCTGAGGTACATTGCAGGTCCTGGCAGACTTGGGAGAAGCCGCCAAAATGTTTCTCAGTTACTCTTCTAAAAATGGCTTTGTCCTTGACTCTGGGGCTGGCCACCTCTGGCCGGGGGTGGAGGAAGCGGCCTGTGGCTTCACGCTGGGATGTCTACCCAGGCTGTGGGGCAACCTCACAGGCAGGCGAGCTGGAGCCAGGCAGCCAAACCAGTGCCATTGTCCAAGGTCAGGACATCTGAGCCTCCACAAGGGCATGCGCAGCTTTAGGGCCTGTCGCACTCACCTATCGGTAGAATTGCTGCCGATTTTACATGGAAACAGGGAAGCTCTTACCCAGGGGCCTGAAGACTGAGCAAATGTGCTGTCTGTCAGTGAGAGCAGGCAGGAAGACATCGCCCCCAAACGATGTCGCAGGCAGCGCTGGGCGGCCACAATGCTCTGTGCCTCTCATTTTGCATTGTCTCTTTAAAAACGTTTTTGGGGAGCCAGGGTCTCACTCTGTCGCCCAGGCTGAAGTGTGGCAGCTCGATCACAGCTCATTCCAGCCTGGAACTCCTGGGCTCAAGTCGTCCTCCCACCTCAGCCCCCTAAGTACCTGGGCTTACAGATGCCAGGCACCACATTCAGCCTTAACAAACGTTTTATTGAAACAGAATATATACAGAAAAATTGTATGTGTACAGCTCAAGGAATTTGCACAAGTGAACAAACTTATGTTACCAGCATCCAGATGAAAAATTAGCCCCATCTTAATTCTCCAAATGCCCCCAACGGGCCACCTTCCAGGTCCTATAGAAATTCCCCTGTGCCACCATCCTGAGTCCTAACGCTCCAGGACGCTTGCTGTTTCAAAACTCCATGCAAATGGGCTCACGGGGTGCATGTGCTTTCCTGTCTGGCTCACAGTCACGCTGATGAGCTGCGTCCACGTCGTGTGCAGCAGACACTGGCTGCCATCACTCTGCTGGGTCATGCTGTGTCAGTCTGCCACGTGTTCCCTGTTCACCTGTTAACAGATCTGTGGGTAATTCTCAGGGTCTGGCTGTGACGAAGAATCCCGTTATGAACTTTCCAGTATGTGACCTTTGGTGAACACATGTACACATTTCTTTTTTTTTTTTTGAGACAAAGTCTTGCTCTGTTGCCCAAGCTGGAGTGCAGTGATGCAATCTCAGCTCACTGCAATCTCTGCCTCCCGGGTTCAAGCAATTCTCCTGCCTCAGCCTCCAGAGTAGCTGGGACTACAGGTGTGTGCCACCACAATCAGCTAATTTTTGTATTTTTAGTAGAGATGGGGTTTCACCATGTTGACCAGGCTGGTCTAGAACTCCTGACCTCGTGATCTGCTTGCCTCAGCCTCCCAAAGTGCTGGGATTACAGGTGTAAGCCACAGTGCCCAGCCACGTGTACATATTTCTATGGGATGTACCAAGAGTGGAAAGGCTGGGTCACAGGGTAAGGGTATGCTTAACTATTTTTTTGTTTTGTTTTTGAGATGGAGTCTCATTCTATCATCCAGGCTGGAGTGCAATGGCACAATCTTGGCTCACTACAACCTCCACCTCCAGTGTTCAAGCGATTTTCTCACCTCAGCCTCCTGAGTAGCTGGAATTACAGGCACGAGCGACCATGCCTGGCTACTTTTTATATTTTCATAGAGACAGGGATTTGCCATGTTGGCCAGGCTGGTCTTGAACTCCTAACCTCAGGTGATCCACCCGCCTGAGCCTCCCAAAGTGCATGAGCCACTGCGCCCAGCTGGTTTAACTTTGAGAAACTGCCCACTATCTTCCAAAGCGACAGCCCCATTTTACACCCTGCCTGCAACGTAAGCAAGCCCTTGTAGTTCCCTGTCCTCACCAGCACCTGGTACCGTCAGTCCTTCTCATTTCAACCATCCTTGTGAGTGTGTACTGGTGGAAATGAGTATTAAACACCCACAATAAAAAGCACAAGGACTTGGAAATTTGAAAGCGGACAAGATTACTTCCTTTGTGTGGGAAAGTCAGGCAGGTACCTAGAGGTGTTTTTCTAGTTTAATTATAAGTTTATTTTTTAAGCAGGCTCACATGGCTCAGACTCCAACATGTATAAAAAGGAACATGGTGAATAAGACATGTCTCTGATGAAAGCACACATAGGGCCCTCCCTTCCTCTCCATCCCTTCCCTGGGTTTCCCGCCCTGGGCAGCCCACCCTGTGGGCCAGGTAAACTCCTGGCCAGGAACCCTGCCATATTCCCATTCTGATGGGAGCATGGGAGCCAGCCCGGGTGAGAGGTGAGGGCAGGCTCATTCTCAGCCCGTAAACGTGTCCCTGGCATTTACAGCCAATATTTGATCTTCTCTCTGGCTTACCAAGTTCCCCATTTCACAGGGTTATTTATGGCTCTTGTCAGTTACCGTTCCTTTGCTCACTTTAGTTAGTTTGTTAGTTAGACACACACACACACATATATATTTTTTAACCAACTCCATTTGGAGCTAGGGTGATGAAAACAAAATAGGCATGACCTCATGGGCAGCTCAGTGGCAGCTACAGTGGACTTAGGGACTCTGAGCCGACAGAGTGGCCCTTCCAGGCGGCTCTCTGTGGCCGGCAGGGGTGGAAGCACAGACTGGAGGGCTTTGGGTCCTGGGAGGGCTCTCCTGTGTGATCAAAAGGCCGGCTGGCAGTGGAGCAAACTGCATGGATTCAAAACCCACCTCTACCCACAACCTCACTCTTTGTGCCTCAGTTTTCACACCTGTTAAATTGAACCACCATGATGACAAGGAAGTCATTCATATAACATGCTTAGAGCAACATCTGGCACCCAGTAAGGGTGAGCTGCTATCATTAACAGCATGGATGACAGCGCTCATAAAATCACAGCCCTGAGGTGACTGACCTTCTGTTTGCTGGGGACAGAGGAGTTCACAGGACATGGGACTTTCATTGCTAAGACTGGGAAAGTCTTGGCAAACTAGGACAAGTTAGTTACCCGACGTAGCATTGGATGAGCTGGCAGGGTCCCTTCTCTTTACTCCAACAGAAAGTCCAAACAAAGAAATCAATATTGATTAGGCATCCATTCGTTCAATAAACAGTTAATTAACTTCTACTCTATGCCAGGCACTGTTCAAGGTGCTGGAGACACAGGTGAGAATAAAACAATGTTCCTGCTACCTCAGGGAGCTGATGGTCCAGTGGACAGACAGATAACAAACAAATGAACAGATACTTGGATGGCAGGTAGCAGTGGCTGCTGGCAGGCAGAGGTGTGCCCCAGTTAGGGAAAACAGCAGGATGGGTGCTAGAGAAGGGAGCTTTGAGATGGATCCTTTAAGGAGGCGAATAGATAAAGTAAGGGAATGAGCCAGGAGACCATCTGGGGGGCAAGGGCTCCAGGCAGGAGCACAGAGGCCCTGAGGTGAGGGTGTGCTGGCACTGAAATGCTTACGAGACAACAGCTTGACAGATGTCATCTCAACCAGCTGCAGCCATCCCCATTTGGAAGCCAACACTAGGTATTGTAGGTGGATTTGTCTGTTTTCACACTGCTCTAGAGAAATACCCAAGACTGGGCAATTTATAATGAAAAGAGGCTTAACTGACTCTCAGTTCTACATGGCAGGGGAGGCCTCAGGAAACTTACGATCACAGTGGAAGGCAAAGGAGAAGCAAGTGCCTTCTTCACAAGACGGCAGGAGAGAGAGCAAAAGTGCAGGGAAACTGCCGTTTATAAAACCACCAGAACTCATCAGAACTCACTATCATGAGAACAGCATGGGGGAAACCCGCCCCTATGATCCAGTCACCTCCCACCAGGTTCCTCCCTCAACACGTGGGGATTACAATTCAAGATGAGATTTGGGTGGGGACACAGAGCTGAACCGTATCAGTAGGGACACCAGTGAAGATAAACATCCTCAGCTAGTGGTTACCGAGAAGACAACATGGTACCACGGAAAGGATTTTAGACACAGAGGTGGAAGACTGGGCCCTCTGCTCAGTGCTGAGTGACCCTAGTCAAGTCACTTAACTCCTCTGGACTTCTCTTTTCTCACGTTTAAAAAGGGGAATCAGAGGGAAGGATCTCGCCCTTCAGAGTGAGCCATTGGCCATGAGGCCTGGTTTTAAGATTCCACTTTAGGGGATGCCCATACAGAAGGAAAGTCCCCAAGAGCATCTGTCCCTGGCAGCCACGGAGGCCCAGGGAGCCTTCCTAAAGCCTTGGCACTTTCTCAAGGGGGCCCGAGGGGGCCCACACCAATCTGGACAGTGGGGCAAGCAAAGTTGAGGGGAAAGCAGCCTCCGTGCTAGCAAGAGGGTGAGAAGTATGGCCTGTCTTTGTTGGGGCCTCCTTTTCAGAGGAGAATAGATGGCAACTTCATTCCCAAAAATCTCCTTTGAGAAAATCTGCAAACAAATATCCCATGGGCTTAATGCTGACAGCCTAAATCTAGCATTTGTTAATATAGCCAAAGCTGCTTTTTTGTGAAAATTCATAGCCCTGCCTGTGTTGTGAGGTGTGTAAGAAACCTGATGCTTGGTCTGATTTTCACAGTGAAATAGAAGCCCTGCTCCTTGTCCATTTGGTTTTCAGACACACAGATCTATTTTCTGTCTGTGGCCTATACCTGACTTGCCTTAGAGAGGGGAAGTTGAGTCTGGCCAAGTCAATGTGATGCCCCATGATTCAAGGAGAAGAGAGGCTACCCCACCATCCGCCCTTTTCCAAGGTACAGCCCCAACTTTGTACCAGAGACTTCTTGTCTCATGGGTACAGCTGATTGGATAGAGGGGGCAACTCAATGTCAGCAGCCAATCCACTGCTGAGGCAAGAGCCAATCCACTGCTGAGCAGCCAATCCACTGCCGAGGCAGGAGCCAATGCCCTGCTGAGCAGCCAATCCACTGCCGAGGCAGGAGCCAATGCACGGCAGAGCAGCCAATCCACTGCCGAGGCAGGAGAATCACTTGAACCCGGGAGGCAGAGATTGCTTGCAGCTGCAACCAATGAGGAAGCTTAGAGTGAAGACTCTGGCCAAACAGGATAAGTGAGACCAATAAGATTTTCCTTCTTATTGGAATGTAGAGGGGATCGGGTGGTTGGCAACAGGATCAGAAAGAGCTGAGGTGGAGAGGAACCGTGAATGGGGGAAGCCAGGAGCAAGGCAAAGCTATGACCAAGACACTCTGCGTAGAGCTCAAGATGTCTGATTGATAGCAAGAGAATAGCAAGAAGACACTCAGAGATGCAGAAACAGAGAGTCGCTGAGTCCTGCTAGTGCCTGCCCTGGAGCAAAGCATCCTCACCGCTGAAGTCTTTGTACCTTCTTGGGAGTTAGGGCTTCCTAGTTCCTTCCACTGAGAGACCCTGTCTCCAGGGCTGCTGCACTTAGCTGAGGAGGGTGTGCAGTGACCATTTTGGGGAAGGGGAGTGCCACATCATTGACAGCAACTCCTGCAGGTGCAGTATACAGTATCTACAGCTGTACATAAGGACTCTGACCAAGGATGTCTGCTTGGCATTGGGTGACTGCCAAATATCAGTTGCATCTTTATTTATTTGTTCATCCAACACGTAATTTTTAGGCATGTTCTAACCTGCCTGGCCCTGTTTAAGGCACTGGGAATTCGTGACTGAATAAGATAGACATGATCCCTGTTCTCATGAGGAAAAGTGACAGAAAATAAGGTGATTTCAGAGTGACACCTGCTTTGAAGGCAAAATGAAAGAGTGGTGTGCTAGAGAGTGGCTTGTGGGTGAGAAGGCTGCATGCATTAGGCAGTCAGTAAAGGCCTCTCTAAGAAGGGGCATTTGGGCACAGATGTAATGAATGAGCCTAGCGTGTGAAAGCTGAGGGAACAGTATTCTGTTGGGGGAGCAGCGACTGCAAAGGCTCTGAGGTATGAATTGCCCCCAGACAGGGCCCAATTGCGTAGGGTTCATTCTAATTCTGATGAGAAGCGTGTGGAGAGCATTAAGCGTGTATTACAGCCTCGCAGTACTCCCAGTATTTGAGCAAGCCAGCAGAGGCCCTTTTCCTTTGCTATGAAAATAACTGAAATAGCACAGTCTGCTGGAGTCTTAATATTACTCCTCCATTTCTCACAAAGGTCCATCTTCAGATCAAATGAGGCCACATGGAACCTTTACCCTTGAACCATGTCAGATTAGCACCTTGATGAATGACCTTAACTGGACTGGCTTCTTGCCAAAGTTATTTCAAGACACCATCATGCTGGCTGCAGTGGCTTATGCCTGTAATCTCAGCACTCTGGGAGGCTGAGGCAGACAGATCACCTGAGGTCAGGAGTTCAAGACCAGCCTAACCAACATGGAGAAACCCCATCTCTACCAAAGGTACAAAATTAGCCAGGCGTGGTGGCGCATGTCTGTAATCCCAGCTACTCGAGAGGCTGCGGCACAAGAATCACTTGAACCCGGGAGGCAGAGATTGCTTGCGGTGAGCCAAGATCGAGCCACCGCACGGCAGCCTGAACAACAAGGGTGAAACTCCATCTCAAAAAAAAAGAAAAAGAAACTATCACAGGAATTCCACATTTGCATTTGCTATAAAGTGTTTGTCAAGAGAGCTAACATTGTTGTTCTCTTATCACCCCTGTAATCCCAGCACTTTGGGAGGCTGAGGCGGGCGGATCACACAGTCAGGAGATAGAGACCATCCTGGCTAACACGGAGAAACCCCGTCTCTACTAAAAATACGAATAATTAGCCGGGCGTGGTGGCAGGCGCCTGTAGTCCCAGCTACTCAGGAGGCTGAAGCAAGAGAATCGCTTGAACCCAGCAGGCGGAGGTCGCAGCAAGCCGACATTGTACCCCTGCACTCCAGCCTGGGCAAAAAGAGTGAAAACTCTGTCTCAGAAAAAAACATAAAGAGACCAGTAACTCCATATCCCTTATATAAAGCCCAATATAACAATTTACTTTAGAACTTGGTATCAGAAATAAACTAAGGAATTGCTGATTCCTTCTTTTTATAGTGAGAGTGATGAGACTGCCTGTGTTTCTCTTTTTGACCTCCCTCCTGGGAAGCTCAGGGCGGAATCGGATGCTTCATCATAGATAATGTTCATTCCTACAGCTGTCATAGTTACTCCCCTGTTCACGGGACCTGACTTACCATTTCTGTTACACTAATCTTTCTAAATTATTATTTAAAGATGTTCTTTGCTGTATGCTGGCTCAAATTCTTTTTCTGGAGAGAGGTGGAGGTGTAAAGAAAGACTTTATTCATCCAGGGTGTATGCATATGCAAGGTCTGGCTGACCCAGTTCCCTGAGACTTAAGACTTGTAAATTCAAACATACCTAAAGAAAAACAAACACAGATTTCATTTCTTACGATTAGCTTTTGGGTTAGAAATGAAAACAAATCTATCTCCTGGAATAGCTAATTATTCTCCCATGCCCTGACATTCATGGCTGTTTGTAGGCCGAGACAGGCTCGCTTTATTCCTAACAGCACCTCCCTGGGTGGTGTCTGTGTCTGTCCTCGCTGGAGGATGTGAGTCTGCTAAAATAGAGAGCGGGGACCCAGCGAAGCAGCACAGAAACCGATTTCAATTAAAAAGTCACTTGTGCATGCGCTGACAGCTCACCCGAGCCACCTCTGACAGCCTGGTAACCTGTCATTTTTCCACTTTGCAAGGACGATTATGTTCCTTCAAATGGCAGCATAATTAACAGGGCCTATTACAGCCTCCCACGGCTATGTATGTTCACTGGATGTTTCCAGAGCTGGGGTGTGGGCGAGACCTGTCATTGTGTCCTCTAATGAGCCTTTGCAAGAAAAAGCCGCTCAGGCTGCCTGTGGGGCATCGCTGGCCGAGGGGGTGAGCTGTGGGTGGCATTGCCCCTGGCATACCAGGCCCCCAGCTGCCCCTGGGCTGCAGCTTCTCAGCTCTCACTCCCGGGGAAGGGATTTGCACCAGCAGTTCCATTATACTTCCTAGGCTGCTATTCTTTCATCTGAAGAATGCACACACACCAAAGACAAAGCAGGCAGGACTTAGGACTAGCCCAGAATGTAAACCATTGGTGCTTATGAGTTGAAACAGAACCATGGTTCTCAGAGTGTGGTCCTGGAATCAACAGCATCCCCTGGGAATCGACAGGAATGCAGCTTCTCAGCCAGAATCCAGACCCGCTGAGTGAGAAAGGCAGAGGTAAGGCCCCGCGGTCTGTTCCCATCAGGTCCCCTGGGATTCTGAGGCTCACTCAAGCAGGAGGACCACTGAGGGGTTAAGGAGGCAAAGAAAGGACTGAGCCTTGATTCAGTCTCCGGGCTGCCTGCTCTCATTCCTCCTCCCACAAGTACTGACAGGAGAGAAAGAGGGGCAAAGGGTCTGAGGGAGGGGCACAGAAAGAGCAAATGACTGCCGAAGGACATGAACACACAGCTGTGTTTCAAACCTCCACCAATGGGCCAGGCACCATGGCTTCTGCCTGGAATCCCAGCACTTTGAGAGGCCAAGGCAGGAGGATCGCTTGAGGCCAGAAGTTCAAGACCAGCCTGGGCAACATGGCCAAACCTTATCTCTACCAGTAAAGATACAAAAATTAGGTGGGCCTGGCAGCTCCCGCCTGGAATCCCAGTGCTTTGGGAGGCCAAAGCAGGAAGATCGCTTGATGCCAGGAGTTCGAGATCAGCCTGGGCAACATAGCAAGACCCCATCTCTACAAAACATAAAAAATAAAAAACCTCATAAACAGAAGACATAATTAAACAACAAAATTACTGATTGTACTGAGTGCTAAAAAAGGAAAAAAGAAGGAAGTAAAAAGGAGGGAGAATAAAAAGAAAAGTTCTGGGAAAGATCACATTTCATGGAGCAGCAATGGAGTCTCATCTGGGGTGACTGTGCCCCCACTCACCCAGGGAGATGTTTTCGGTTGTGTGTGTTGGGGGCTGGGGGAAATGGAGGCTACCAGCCTCTGATGGGCAGAGGCCAGGAATGCTGCTAAACAGCCTGCAACACCCAGGACAGCCCAGCACAAAGGATGACGCAGCCTCAAATGTCACCCATGCTGGGACTGAGAACACCCGCCATGGTGTCCTCAAGGAAAGCATCTCCAAGGAGGTAACATTTGAGCTAAGACCAGCACGATAAGAACAGACAGCTATGGGTGGAACTGTCTCAGTGTCCCCAAGAAGGCTACACTGAGTTCGAACCTCTGCGAATCGAGCCTTATATGGAAACAAGGTCTTTGCATATGTGACCAAGTTAAGATGAAGGCATTTGGGTGGCCCTAATCCAGTATGGCTGGTGTCTTCACACAAAAAGGACCGAGACACAGAGACAGGCTCATACAGAGGACACACGATGGGACGGGCCACAGGGAAGAGGCCGTGTGAAGACAGAAGACAGAGGCTGAGTTTGGAGGGGTCGTCTGCGAACCAGCGACCCCCGGAGTTAGGAAGGAGGCCTGGAGCAGACCCTCCTCGGAGCCTCCAGAGAGAAGCACGCTTGAGTTTGGACTTCTGGCCTCCAGGATTGTGGGAGAATAGATTGCTTTCACTTGGGATACTCATTGCAGCTGCCCAAGGAGCAATCCAAGACCAACTAGGCAAAGAAGGGAGCCAGCCTGCCAGCAGAGGGGCTGGCAAGGGGGCCAAGGAAGGTCGGGGGTGGTCGAAGAGCAGGGGGCAGGCCCCAGGGACCCAGCGCATGGGGGAGGGGCGTGGTGGGAGATGAGGTTTGAGGAGCCCAGGGCTGGGCCTGGTGGAAGTCCCATGCAGGAGCCGCCTCCTTCTACCAGGAGAAAAGAAGCATTCTCAATAGCAGAGACGGAAGGCGAGGCCGAGAGGAATCTGTACAAACGGACCTTGTTAAAATAACTTATATCTTCCTGTAGCTTCTCCATCTATTTCAGTGCTTTTTCCGAAGGAGTTTGCCTCTCTTTGTTCAACCTCTTATAAAAACATTTAAGAATTGCTTCATTTTCGGGGGAGGATCCTGTGTCCCTTAAAACTTAATATTAAATCAAGTTGTTCGGGCCGGGCATGGTGGCTCATGCCTGTAATCCCAGCACTTTGGGAGATCAAGGCAAGGTGGGTCGCCTGAGGTCAGGAGTTCAAGACCAGCCTGGCCAACATGGTGAAGCCCATCTCTAGTAAAAATACAAAAATTAGCTGGGTATGCTGGTGCGCGCCTGTAATCCCAGCTACTCAGGAGGCTGAGATAGGAGAAGCACTTGAACCTGGGAGGTGGAGGCTGCAGTGAACTGAGATGGCGTCACTGCAGTCTAACCTGGGCCACAGAGCAAGCAAGACTCCATCAAGAAAGAAAGAAAGAAAGAGTGAGAGAGAGACAGGAAGGGAGGGAGGGAGGGAGAGAGAGAGAGAGAGAAAGAGGAGGGAGAGAGAGAAAGGGAGAGAGAAAGGGAGGAAGGAAGGGAGGGGGAGGGAGAGAGAGAGAAAGAGTGAGGGAGAGAGAGGGAGAGAGAGAAAGAGAAAGAAAGAAACGGAGAGAGAAAGGGAGAGAGGAAGGGAGGGAGGAGGGAGGGAGGAAGAAGTTAGTTGTTTGCTTCGGTCCTGTGAATCTGTCTTATATCCATTTAATACTCAGGTCCCGCTCACCACCCTAAGGGGGCAGAGGTCAAGCTGTGCATCCCCTACGGTGGCTTTCTAGAGAGAACTAGACGTGGATGCTTCTCCTTGTTGGGATCTCCTGGGCAAAAAAGAAAAATTTGCAAGTTCCTTTCAAAATCTCATTCTGAGAAACTCTGTAAACAAGCTTCATACAGAAGGTCTTAGCTGAGGACCTGCCAGTTCAGCCAAAGCTGCAAAAATCATCGCTTTGCCTACGTGGGACATAAGTGGGTAAGAGGCCTGATTTCAAGGTTGGGTTTTCACGACAGAATAGAAGTCCCAGCCCTTGTCTATCTGCTACTCTGGTGGCAGGAGAGATGGAGAAGTGAGCAAATCGGGGAGAGAACACTTCCGAGGTTTACAGCTGCAGGGGACGCGGGGGGCTCAGGAGAAGACTGAATCCTCCATGACTGCTGGGAGCGGCACGGCCAGGGATACACCTGGAGACGGTCCACACCCCCGTGCCTGATGTCTGGAGCAACAGAGGAGAGGTCAAGAGTCAGGAAACTCTGAAGAGAAGTCACCAGGACACTCACAGCCCTGATAGCTCATGTACTCCCTGAGGTCTAGGAAACTCAGGCATCCCCAGCAGAGCCTGGCACCATTTCCAGGGCTCAGGACGAACCCCCAAGAAGAGACAGTCCTTTCTGCAAGCCAGGGAGGGCAGCAAGAGCCTCCACCACCTTGAGTTTCACCAACATCAGACACGGACCAGCGAGCCAGCATAGCTGTCAACCCTGCAGAAGCCATGGATGAAATCCAGCCCTCTGCCGCCATCCATCATCTCTAATATCTGCAGATTAGGAAGCCGAGGGGGGCTGCGTGTGATTTTCACATTCATTCTGCAACATGATGTGACCCCCGCTGGAGCCAACAATGGTACTAGGGGGACTTTGACGAAAAAACGTGAACTTTTCCATTCCCTTCATTGCCCTTAAATCATACAAACAGGCTCTGGCCCACATTTGAACTTTCCAGAATAAGGCGATTACTGTTTTTCTCTTTTGTTTTTCTTGGTTACCTGCTGCTTGGTCACTGGGCTGGGCTGTTTTGGAAAATTTGTGGAAGGATTTCTAAGCCCGTTTGTCAGCTCTGATTTGTGATCACAACGTGCTTAGGAGCGAAGGTTCCACGCCAGGTGGTCCTCCTTAGCCCAAGCTGGGCAGATGTCCACAGCCCTGCTGATGCCGGATAAAACCACGAAGCACCTCCCGCAGGCTATTACGCAAGCTACCATTCTTCCTCCGGGTCAGCTGGAATCTGCACAACTTTCACATCCTCGTCACAAAGAACTTGTCTGAGATCACACAGCAAAACAATCTACATCCCTCTCTGAATTCTAGTCTTTGTGCTAAGGAGAGAGGAAGCCTCTTTCTCCAAGGAAGACATCAATCGATCCTGTTTTATATGAGTTTGATCATCATGAGAATAGTTCGAAAATGGAGTGAGTTGATTTTGAATATGTGAGCTCTTCCTTGGTAGAAAGCAAGAGGGGAATGGGTGGGATGCCCACATTGGCTCATAGAGCTCACAGGAGGTGACCTGTGCACCTCTTCCCAATGCCATGTTCAATGACATATCATTGGTAGCCCAAGATCAGTCACACTAAGAGGATTTACATGACAAGAATTGGCAAATTCTACAAACCAAGGCTCCCCGCCACCCAAGAGAGCCAGTTGTTCAACATTATCAGCAGTCTCCTAAGAATCATTTATTCAGCTATCCATCCATTTATGCATTTGTTCATTCCACAAACCCTAAACAAGCAGCTACTGTACACCTGACACCGTGCTGGGTGTTGGGTACCAAATAAGTACAGGAGAGTCTGCTTTAAGAAATGCATTATATGGGGCAGGTCACTTGAGGTCAGGAGTTCAAGACCAGCCTGGCTGACATGGCCAAACCCCATCTCTACTAAAAATACAAAAATTAGCTGGATGTAGTGGTGGGCATCTGTAATCCCAGCTACTCAGGAGGCTGAGGCAGAGAATTGCTTGAACCAAGGAGGTGGAGGTTGCAGTGAGCTGAGATCGCGCCACTGCACTCCAGCCTGGGTGACAAGAGTGAAACTGCAAGACTCTGTCAAAAAAAAAAAAAGAGAATGAGAAGGAAGGAAGGAAGGAGGGAGGGAGGGAGGGAGGGAAGGAAGGAAGGAAGAAATACATTATATGGGGATAAATACCTACCTCAACCTCATCAACATTATTATTATTATATTATTATTTTGGAGATGGAGTCTCACTCTGCTGCCCAGGCTGGAGAGCAATGGCGCCGTCTCAGCTCACTACAATCTCTGCCTCCAGGATTCAAGCAAGTCTCCGCCTTAGCCTCCTGAGTAGCTGGGATTACAGGAACACACCACCAGGCCTGGCTAATTTTTGTGTTTATAGTAGAGATGGGGTTTCACCATGTTGGCCAGGCTGGTCTCGAACTCCTGACCTCGTGATCCACCTGCCTTGGCCTCCCAAAGTGCTGGGATGAGAGGTGTGAGCCACCGCACTGGCCCCATTATTTTAAAAACAGTGGGAAAAAGAAGACTAGCACAAGACAACAATAAAGGAAGGTCTGGGGAGAGTCCCATGTTACTGCTGCAGCTGCAGGCAGCTGCCTGGCTCAGCAAAAGAACTGCGTTCGCACCCGTCTCCTCCTCTTCCTTATTACAGGAAGAAAGAATGTTTTCCTCACAGAGGACACTGGGTGCTCATGGAGGGCAAGTGACTGGGGAGGAGGGGACAGGTGTATGTTATGATTTGAGTGTAGCAGTATTTAGGAAAAACTGTGTCAGGCACCATCCTCAGTAATCCCTACAACAGCTCATAGGGTCAGAGGAAAGTGTATCACTGTTCACCAGTGTACACCATCCCCATCACCCTCCTTCCCGGCTCCATGCAAGAATGATGTCAACCAACCCTACTGAATTTAGGGGTTACCACGTGACATATTTTGGCCAATGAAATGTGTGCATAAGTGATGTGCTTCACTCTGACTTAAAAGCTTTACAAGACGGGACGTGCGTTATCTCATCATCTCTGCCCTCTGTCAGGAGGCTGGCAATGTCCCAGATTAAAGCTGCTCCATCAGCCTGGTCCTGAAGTGGGGATAAAGGGGAGCAAAACTCCCTGCCTCCCTGCAAACGACATGGAGTGAGAGTGAGAAATAATCCTTTGTTGCATGAACTGAGATGTTAGGGTCTTTTGTTTCTGCAGCATAATGCAGCATAGCCTGACTAATGCAAGGTGGCTAATATCCATTTTTCTATAATACATGTGAGGAAATTGACACGCAGAGAGGCTTAGTTATTTTCTTGAGCTCACACATCTGATAAAGAATAGCAAAGGAACTTGAACCGAAGAAGGCCACTGCTGGAATTCAAGCTGTTAACCACTACCCCCACGGACCAGGGAGGAAGGAGTCGGCTGATACTTAGTTCTAATCCTGATTGACATTTTGGGTCTTAGTAAAAACCTAAGACTCATTGCCTGGAATCTCTTTCCCATTCACTCTCCTAAAACCTATGTTTATTTTTCAAAGAATTTATTCCATATGTTCCTGATCCTCTTTCATTTAAGTTGTCCTAACTACGTTTAGACAGAGTTGTTTGAAATCCAGGGGAACTCTGAGTTGTAATTTCCTTCTTCTTCAGTAGAGGAGACAATGTGACCCAATCAGGCTCCCAAAGGGAAGGCAGCCTGGGGTCTCTCACCCACTTCAGCCCAAGAAGAGACAGGAGAAGGCAGAAGATGACCAGAAAAATCCTAAGAAAGCCAGGGTGACAGTGGGCGGCAGAGGGTCTCATCGATACCACAGGGGAATGGGGAAAACCCAAAAGAGACTGCAGTTGACTTTTTGCTCGTTGATTCACGAGAGATGTGCGATCTTTATCCTTGATTATCTTTTCAAAAAAGCAAATTGGGGAGTGCGAATGCTGATGACTGGGGGAAGAGCATGGAGCAGCAGTTCTCAAATGAGTTGGCTGCAGGACGTGGTAGGCTGCACGATGGTCCCTCAAAATTGTGTCTCCATCCATATCCCTGGAATCTGTGGATGGGATCTTATTTGAAAAAAGGGTCTTTGCCGACGTAATTGAGTTTAGGACCCCAGATGAGATTGCTCTGGGTTTCTCAGGTAAGCACTAAATCCAATGATGGGTCCTTACAAGAGAAAGGGAGATTTAAGATGGAGAAGAGGAGAGGGCTTTGTGAGGACCGGGGCAGCGACAGGAGTGACGCAGTCACAAGCCCAGGAGCCAGCAGTCCCCAGAGCCCGAAGACCCTCCTCTAGAGCCCGTGGAAGAAGCCCAGCCCTGCTGACTGCGCCCGGTGATACTGATTTGGGACTTTTGGCCGGCGGGACTGTGAGAGAATACATCTCTGTTATTTTAAGCCACTACGTTTGTGACAATTGGTTACAGACGCTCTGGGAAGCTAATACCCAGGTCCTCTTGGTCCAACTGAACTGAGGATTCTCAAATAGCTTTTTTCCTTATATACACTTTATCTGTTGATATTTATTGTATTCAAAATTAAAACAGATTTTAAAAATCTATATATTAATTTTAAAATAACAGGTGCGTAGCACATGTTGACATAAATAACATTTTTTTCAGGGGGAGAAGGGTGGCGTGGGTTTACATTCTGTGCACGTCTCTAATGTCTGCCTTAGCCAAAGATGGCTGGATTCTCACCTCTGCTTCTGCATTCAGCCCCTTGTAAGATGCTTTTTCTGGGCAAAGTGTGAAAAACAATTCAGCCACCCACTGATAAGTAGCTGGAAGAAGAAGCAGGATTTGAATAATCTTTTCAGATGACTGTGGATGCGCCATGTCGCCTCTGGAAAACTCCACCACAAACTCGTGAGAGAATGCGAGCCAGAAAGACAATTCCTGTAGTATTAATATAAAAACCGATTTGATCTGAAAGGGGTTCCCTCGGGGGTTCCTTGACCATACTTTGAGAATCAGTGCCAAAGAGGAAGAGAAAGGAAAGAAAAATCAAGACTCTCTGACGTTAACCAGAGTAAACGGGGGGAAGAAACGCATGCTGGTTTTGGCCGAGGGGAAGCCTTCTCCACGGCTGCCGCGGCCGAGCGCTTTGCAACCGAGGAGGGTCTGTTCCTCCAGCGCCAGGTCTGTTCCTGGCAGCGCAGCCAGGAGCTGTGGGCCCGGCTGAGACGCATCCTGGGTGCTCCCCGATGCCTTAGCTGGCTCCATCCAGGGCCTCTCCCTCTCGGCACCCTCAGCTCCCTCCTGTAAAGGCAGAGAAGCCCTCGAGGGGGCCCGCTAAGGATACGGGTCACACACATCTTGTGGGACGGACTCAACCCATGATAATATACAAAATATAATACAATGACACTATTTTTAAAAAGGTAAAACTCAGAAATCTATTTTCATAGGAATGCTAAAGGAACTGCCTTTCCGGCTCGCATTATCTCATGATGTACAGTGGGGTTTTCCACACGGCGCATCCACAGTTATCAGAAAAGAGTATTCAAATCCTGCTTCTTCCTCCAGCTACTTATCCGTGGGTGGCTGGATTTTTTTTATACTTTGACCAAAAAACCACATCTTGCAAGGGACTGAATGCAGAAGCAGAGGTGAGAATCCAGCCGTCTTTGGCTATGCCAGGTATTAAAGAAGCATTCCTCCAAGGACCTCCCCACCTGTGGGGGACCCACACCCGAGGCCCCCGCCCTGTGCTGCATGTCTGTCCTTCCCCGTTAAACCCCACGTGACCTCTGTGGGCCCTTTAACTTGTGAGGAACACAGAGCCAGCCTCCAAGCACCGGGCTCCATGACCATCCCATAAACCACCCCCAAGAATCCCAGAACTCAGGCCTCATGGAGCCCAGAGCCACTCATGCTGGTGTTGTGCACCCCCCACTCTCCAGAGACCACCCAAGGGGAGGAGACGGGGAGACAGGCTGCTGACAAACCCCACACCCTGTGATCCCACATCCTACAAAGCCATGGTGTCATGGCTTTTCGAACATGCTTTCTCAAATGATTCCGTTTACTCTCCCTCCTTCCCTGCCACTGCCTTACTCCCCACAGAGGCTTGACTTGTCACAGGATCCCCAGGGGAGCTGGATCCACTGGTCTCAAGTCCTGCTGGCCAAGAGTTCTCCAAGTGGAACAGGATGCTTGGTTCTTGTTTTCGAATCAAGATAACGAGCTGTGCAACCATCTGCAGCCTAGAGTTCCCAGGTGGCTGACATGTCCCTGGGGACTGTCCACGTGGCAGCCACGAGTTCCCTCAAAAACAAGACAGGGGGATGACTTTGCCCTTTCTCCTCCACAGGATTCGCCTGGGGGCATGCAGGGAACACGCAGGAAAGAGCGTAAGAAAAAGTGCAGGGTTCCACAGGTAGAGGAAATACTCATCTTCCATCTGCAGTTCCCAACACTGCGTTTCACTTTGGGTTGTGGGGTCAGTCATTTTGCTTCCCTGGATAAATTGCCAAGGCAGGTTGGGCATGGTGGCTCACACTTGTAATCCCAGCACTTTGGGAGGCCGAGGCAGGTGGATCACCTGAGGTCAGGAGTTCGAGACCAGCCTCGCCAACATGGCAAAACCCCATCTCTACTAAAAATACAAAAATTAGCTGGGCATGGTGGCACGCACCTGTAATCCCAGCTACTCAGGAGACTGAAGCAGAAGAACTGCTTGAACCCAGGAGACAGAGGTTGCAGTGAGCTGAGATCATGCCACTGCGCTCTAGCCTGGGCAACAAGAGAAATGCTCTGTCTCAAAAAAAAAAAAAAAATTGCCACACCCTGCTATCTTGGTTTTCTTATCCATAAAGTAAGGGTGATGACAAACCGTCCTTTCTCCCTCCGCTTGTAAGAATTAAATGAGATAAACATGCCGAAGTGTTGAGAAAGTCAAGATAGCAGAGAAATGAAAACTCTTCCCTCCCTCTGTTCCTTCCAGGGACATATACTGAGCCCCCAGCACACAGGTGCCAGCGATATGAGGTGAGAAAGACCTTGTTAGTCCCACCCTCACTTGCAGAGTTTAAATCTTGTGCAAATCACATGCAAATCAACATCTCCCAAAAATTCAGTTCTTCCTCTGGGGCCAGTTGGAATTCTGGAAGTCCTGGCTTCTGCCCAGCTGTCTGAGCCAACTTCACAGCCTCATCACACTGTCATGCTTTGCTGGAACGACCTGCACATGATAGTGGCACTGAAGACATCACACTATCTTGTAGCTCTGTGCCTATGTCACGGCTTCCTTTGTGACATGGCACTCATGCTCAAAAAGCCAGAATCAAGTTGTTGCAGGATGAGAAAAGGTCTCAATGTCCAGATTCCCAACTTCAGTTCTGGGGATGGGGTCTCGCTGGCAAATGTTGACGCGAGAAGGGGAATTAGGCAAGATGGAAATGGGGGCGTTCTTTCAGGCTGGCTCGCCACTCTATTTTCAAATTCGGGATTATCCAGTTCTTCATCGTCTCTGTGCTAAAACCCATCTCAGGTGCTGAAACTTCAACAGCAAAAACATTAAAGAGAGGAGAAGGGATCTCTAGTTTTCTCGAGTGGTCGGCTTTCCAGATCTCAGGCTGACAGAGTGGGCTTAGATCTGGTTATTCAACATCCCCAGGAGCCCTCCCCAACCCAGACACGCCCCTTTCCATCAGATGAGTATGTGGAAGAATTCAACACAGGCCCTAGTAGAACTGACCTTGTGAGATTAGAAAATAATTGCAAGGAAATCTGACCTCATGGTGGGGGGAAAGCTAACCCTAATGAAAAGTTCTATAGAGAAAGAAAAGGACCCAGAAAATGCACAGAAGTCAGCCCTACTCATGAATTAGCAATCCTCCATGATGACCCAATCATTCTCAAAAACAATGACAATCCTTCCAGGAGCATTTCCTATGTGCCAGGCACTGTCCTAAATGCCTTATGTGTCTTACCTAATTTAGCCCCAGAGCACAGACTTCTCACTACAGCAATCAATAGGGACATGACACAGTGAGACAAGGATCAGACTAGGGTAGAATTCCCAAAATAAAAAGATCTGAATCATGCAGAAAGCATTCAACACGTGGGACCAAAGATACAGAGAGGCAATAAAACAAGATCCTGAGAGTACAAAGAAAGACTGAGGAAGAAGTTAACAGAAATGAGAAGAATGGGAAAGAAGGTGAAAGTTCCTCAACCTCCCAAGTAGAAAAAACAGATTTCTTTCAAATATGCCTAAACTGGATACTTCTGGGGACTCAGACTGCTGTGACCAAGACCAGAAGTTAATTTTCAAAAACATTAAAGAACTGCTGGAAGCTAAGAAAGTGGCCCACATTGACATTGTTATTAAATGTAATTGCATCAGAAGGTTATTCTTACAAACTTTATCTCCTAAGTATCATTTCAGCAGACATCAGTGGAAAACATTTGGTTGAGAACTGCAAAGTTTCTTTAATAGAGGTGTTAAAAACTTTTTTAGGCCGGGTGCGGTGGCTCACGCCTATAATCCCAGTACTTTGGGAGGCCGAGGCAGGTGGATCATGAGGTCAAGGGACCGAGACCATCCTGGTCAACCTGGTGAAACCTCGTCTCTACTAAAAATACAAAAATTAGCTGGGCATGGTGGCGCATGCCTGTAGTCCCAGCTACTCGGGAGGCTGAGGCAGGAGAACTGCTTGAACCCAGGAGGCGGAGGCTGCGGTGAGCCGAGATTGAGCCATTGCACTCCAGCCTGGGCAACAAGAGTGAAACTCCATCTCAAAAAAACAAAAACAAAAAAACAAAAAAACTTTTTTAAAAAGAACTGCAAGGACTAGGAAAAGTATCTATGAAGACCAGAATATTTTAGACAAAAATAGATAATGTAAATTAGGGTGGGGCATTTTTGGGTTAGGATGGCTGATTGGACATATACATCTAATGTTCCTTCTCAAAATTTTAGCAAAACTAAAAAAAAGAGCAGGTTTTTAAAACTGTTTTGGCGTTTTAAAAGCGTAAACTTTCATGGTGACATGAAGAAGGAGAGGAGAGAACTGCAAGAAAATTTTGGGAGCTGAGAGGTGGATGGATAAGTAGTACTGACTTAGCAGACTCAAAAAGCCAAATCCTAAACCAGTTGTGGGGAAAGCTGATAACTTAAAGGAAAGTCCACTTCTCATGGGTGATACTAAAAAGCAAGTATTTGCCATTTAAATATACAATTATATCACGGAAAACAGAACATAACTTACGCATTAAAATCATTCTAAGAAAGGGACAATGAAGAAGCCTAAGAGAAAACAAAATCAAGTAGGCAACAAGGAAAGCAAAACCATTATAACAATAAATATAAATAGTCCAAATTCAGCTATAAAGAGGCATAGCGTCTCAAAGTCAAATTTTACAAGAGAAATTGGTGCAGAAAGGCTAAAAATATGACAAAGAATTTTCAAATTCATATAAAAAGAAAATAATGTAGTTTGAAAAACAAAATATACATCAGGATACAAATTGATTATTATTAAAAAGTTATCGTTAGTAATGGACTAAAGGCATTCATGAACTATAAAGTAACAATAGTATAAAATGAATAGAATAGAAACCAGTATTCTATTAGGGACATGTTAATAAGGGTGGAGTATCTTAAAGATCTGCAAGACCACGAATAAAGGAAATCGACAAAAAGCTGAGTATATAGAACTTACAGTCTTGACAAACCTATACCATACAAGCAAGAAAAAGGCCTTTTCCTTAGTTCATTCAGGCTACTATCACAAAATACCATACAGTGGGTGGCTTATAAATAACAGGAATTTCTCTCACACAGTGCTGGAGGCTGGGAAGTTCAATATCGAGGTGCTAGCAGATTTGGTGTTTGGTGAGGATCCACTCTCTGGTTCACAGATGGCACCTTCTCACTGTGTCCGTGTGTGGTGTGAGGAAGAAAGCAGCTCTCCTGGGTCTCTTTTATAAGGACACTGACCCCATTCATGAGGGCTCTGCTTTCATGATCTAATCACATCCCAAAGGTCCCACCTCCTAATATCACATTGATAATTAGGTTAAGTACATGAATTTTGGGGAGACACAAACATTCAAACCATAGCAATCTGCTTTTGAATGTTCACAGTTCTTGCATAAAAATTATCCACAGAACGGGCCCCTATAATCCCAGCTACTTGGGAGGCTGGGGCAAGAGAATCAGTTGAACCCGGGACGGGGAGGTTGCAGTGAGCCAAGATCACATCATTGCACTCCAGCCTGGGCAACAAGAGCAAAATTCCATCTCAAATTAAAAAAAAAAAAAAAAAAAACCAAATTACCAACAAAAACTCAATTTATTTTAACAGAAGCAAAATATCTATATATACCAACATTCAGTGCAGCCTTCTCTATAAAAGTCAATACTTGAAAACAAGCTGCATGGTTTCATAATTCATGACACAGCAACACAATGAAATATTACAGGGTCATTAGGGTCATTGTGAGGCCAGATGGAAATGGAAACATGTTTGCTAGGCCAAGTTAAAATGTACTAATACATTTTATGTACACAGTTAGTGTTGTGAACTGAACACGAGCCCGGCAATCTCGTCCAGCGAGAGGGTCCCAACCTGGAAGAGAGTGTGCGCCGGAAAAAAGGAGATTGAAAAGGCGGGGTCTGGAGGGCTACATGCGCTATGCTCATGCAGCAGCTTTATTTTGCAATGTGTTTCATTATATACTTTTCTGAAGTTAAAGTTGTTTATGCCAAATTAACATACTTAACTTACAGTAAGCAAGTTACACCCAGTAAGTAAGTTAAGCCCAGTAAGGAGGCTACGCCCAGTAAGTAGGTTACGCCCAGTAAGTAGGTTACACCCAGTAAGTAGGTTACAGTAAGTAGATTACAGTCACGCCCTGTAAGCTATGGTAAGTTACCAAGTGTACATATTTAAGTTAATATTTTGCAATGAAAGTAACACGG
>CAUYQU010104870.1:0-18231 GCA_963574635.1 Cheracebus regulus
TTGGGGAGAGATAGCATGGGGAGAAATGCCAGATATAGGTGAAGGGGAGGAAGGCAACAAATCACACTGCCACGTGTGTACCTATGCAACAATACTGCATGTTCTTCACATGTACCCCAAAACCTAAAATGCAAAAATAAATAAATAAATAAATAAATGTAAAATATGTTGATCATGATCAGAGTAGGTATCTCCTGGGGTTACTGCCTGGAAATTAGCTGAAGAGCAACTGCCAGCAGATTTACATCTGGGTGGTTGTAACGCAGTGTTTGTAAGAAGGCAACAGTCTGCACATGTCATATGTGTGCACTGTGCCACAAGTAAAACAAGCATCACATAAAAATGAATGCAAATAATATCTTTCCATCATGCAAACGTCCATCCCTATTGTCTCCCTGTGAGTCTATCTCATATTTTAAATAGAAGTAACTTCAACTTTGTATGTACGAGAACACGCTCACACTGCTCTCTTTTAACTGGGAGAATCATGCTAGCAAATTCTGTAAAAGACATGAGAAGAAAGGTGAATTAAAAGTCAAATTCTTTTGAATGCTGTTGCCAAAATCCAACACAATACATTAGGAATCTTGATTCCGAGGTTTGTTTTTTTCATTTTACTTTAAGTTTGGGATACATATGCAGAATGTGCAGGTTAGTTACACAGGTATACATGTGCTATGGTGGTTTGCTGCACCTATCAACCCGTCATCTAGGTTTTAAGCCCCACATGCATTAGTATTTGTCCTAATGCTCTCCCTCCCCTTGCCCCGCAACCCCCAAGAGGACCCCGTGTGTGATGTTGTCCTCCCTGCGTCCATGTGAAAACATAATTTTTCTCAGGCTTCATAAGGCACGTGGCCTGGACTGGGACATCGGACTCGTCTGATATAAAGTTATTCTCTGATCCTGGACATTTTATCTCAGTGTTGAGCACTGCAGAGCAAACCTAAATCAGTAATGTCACCACCAATTTGAATCCATTCTTTAGCTGAAGGATGATAGCAATAACAAGCTTGGGCCTGGGGTCAGGAAGATTTTGCTACATCTGTATTAACAACATGGTTTTAGTGTCTTGACCCTCAGAAAGAAAATTAAAAAGTACATTAGGCTGCTATATAAAGACCTAGGAGGATCCAGCCCCACAACAAAAGAGGCTTCCCTTAGCAGGGCCTGAGCTTCGCAAGCCTCCTGAGAATGCTAAAAAGTTCTTTTTCTTCTCAAATGCATAGTAACAGAGTATTTGCCTGTTGACCCAACCACTAGGTTAGATTTGGAGGTAAAATATTATCCAGTTGGATTAATTATTACATCACCTTGGACTGGATGCCTCTACCATGCATCAGTTTTCTTGGTTGGTCACTGATTAATAATCATCGTCTTAACATTCTAAACATGCTGCCTCATTAGTAGTTCCTGGCAGCAGTGGCTGATAGCAGTTACCGGAATCTCTCCTCCTGGGTGATTACATAATATCAACACCTAGCTGCACAGCTGGTCACGATAGGACACGATGTTTGTCCTGAAGAGAGTGTCACGTTCACCAGACTAATCTCATTATTATTTGCTCAGCATGCTTCACTTTTCCCACCTCTGTGCCTAGCTCACTCTCATTCCTCCCTCACAATGGCCTTTCTTCCTCTCTCATTGTTCAAATTCTACAACTCTTTTAAGGCCCAAGTCAAATGCCCCTTTTGACCATAATGAACCCGAGTAAAAAACAGCTTGTTTCTAAGTTCCCACTGCAATTTATTTTCTATGCAGTGATTTTTGTTTTATATCCTCTGCCTTCTTTACTAGTGCAATATCTCACACACAATGAGCACTAAACAACAGTTTATGGAAGGCATGACTGGTGATCCACTACAACTAAGGATGCAATAGATTACTTGAAAATATAAATAAATATATCATCTTTAAGAAAAGAAAACACTTTACTCCCTATGAGGAAATCCTGCTTTGTAATCAACAGCTAAGTCCACTTCCTGCTGTGAGCCTCCCAAAGGGCTTCAGAAGCCGACTCCAGTTGGAATGCATCCTAGAATTTCATCTCTGGCTCGTCCTCAAAATAACTTGGCCTTGCTCTCAATCTGTGGGTATTGAAACTATGTCCTAAAGTAGTGCGGCAGAGTTCAGAGTTAGCAAAATTTGGAAGTGATGGCTTTAAGTTGATGCTTCGGATTGAAGAGAAAAAATGCCCTCCAGTTGTCCCCCTTCATGGATCTATGCATTCCTAGAAAGGACAGTCATTGAGGCGCTAGAGGCGATCAAGAGTTGGGTTAGGGTAAAAGTTGGGGGAAAATAGAGGAGATTCATATAGACTCAGAATTCAGGAATGATTGTCAGCGGTCAGATTAAGCAATGGTATGCTCGTTATAAAATAGAAAAGCCTCACCAGTTAGAGATGCATGCTGCAAAATGACATGATTTCTTGGATTTGCTTGAAATACTCAAGAGAAAAAAGGAGGAATGAAGAGAGATAGCAAGATCGGCGAAATGTTGATAGCTCTTGAATGGACTGATAAGGCATGAAAGCTCATCATAGTAGTCTCTCTACTTCTGTGTATTATGACATTTCTACACTTAAAAATTCAAAAGAAATACTCTTTTAAGACAGCAGTTGTCCTCTTCTAGCTGATCTCTACACAAGAGTTTTGTCTGAAATGACAAAGAAGGGGTAAAGGGAATTTTTATTATGTAGATCACCAGGCTTTGCCATCTGATTTAACCCAGACAACTCCAAATCATTGTTGTGTTATGTGCTCTGTAAAGAAAGGAAAAAACTATGTGTGCACCATGACCTGGCAAATATATCCATTGTCTTAATTTCAAACACACTAAAAGTTATTTGCATTGTGTTCTTAGTTGAGATTTCAGTCTCATTCCAGTAGACCAGTTCTTTGGTGTTTGTTTGTTTGTGGAGTGGGTAGAAGGGAACAGAGATCAGAAATAGTACACAGGTTAATAAAATTCCTGGCAGCATATACTTGGTAATAATCTGGGTAACCACGTAGTTATTCAGCATATCTGCCCTAATTTAAATTTAGATGTGAACCATTAATCAAGTAAAGTATCTTTAGAGAAGTTAATTAATAACTCTGTGCTTTTCTTCACCTTTTTTTTTTCACTGTTGAGCAAAGATCAAAGAAATTCAGACCTTTTCCTGTTGTCTTAAAGCAAAATAGCCCAAATTTCTATTCACAGAATAATGTAAGACACCAAATGGATTTGTCTTGTTAAATGTAGCTTGTTGCCATTTGCAAGTACTACCGAGGACTAGAATCCTCAGATAGCGGAGGAACATTTTCTCTTCGTTGCTATTTTTTTCCTAGAGATAGGCATATGTTTTTAGAAAAAAAAAAACTGCACATTTTTGGTCCCTACTTCACCAGGTATCAGATGGTAGAAGATGATAGAAGAGACAGGAAGTAATTTAACTGACTTGGCTAATAGAACTGGCTTGGTAACATATTACAGGAAAAGGAACACTCTAGTTAAGTTTAAAAAATAAAAATAAAAAACCTTAGTGAGCCCCATTTATCAGTTGTTACTTGCATAGAAAGAATGTTATAGGGTTTTGGGGCCTAATAATACTTTAGCAGATCTAGGCTTTGGAAAGTGAAATTGACTTTAAGCTACGCTTAAGGAAGCCAGCAGACACATTGAAACTGCCAGCTGCCTACATTTTTACATTCCTCTGTCACTAGACTATTATGTTCATTTGAATTTCTTCAGAAAAGTCATCTAATTCAGCATTTCCTAAATATGTTTACAGAACTGAAATATTATTAATCATTATCTGAAAAAGTGCTTCATGGTCAAACGAAGCTAAGGAAATTCTGGGTCAAATCAAGTTCAAGTTATTTTTTACTTTGAGCCTCTCCAGTACCTTTAATATGTTAGTAGGTATAATGCTACTTGGAGAAGAGAAATGCTATAAGACCAGAGCAGTTTTCAGAAATCATCTTGTAAGACTAGTGATCCAAAAAAAAAAGACTAGTGTTCCCAAAATACATTGATGATTATGATCTGAAAACACACCCAGGTACACACACACTCACACACACAGAGTAAACCTGAACAAACAGGACGGTATTTGTGGACCATTTTTTTAATTAGTCTAAAGGCAACTAAAATTTTGCACCTACTGACCAGGGACTCTCTCTCTTTCATTCAAAGGAACAAGAAAGACTTATTTTTCCAGCAGCCCTTCAGACTACAATCTGGGCAGGAACATCTTACTTCCTTCCTGCTCTAATGCTAGCAAATCCAGGAACCAAGAAACTGATAAGGAGATGCCTTCCTCGCTGCTTTTAGGTAATGAACATTTATTACTGTGGCAAAGAAGCAGGCTCCCTATAAGCTCCAGGGAACTTACTAAGACCTGGCCCTGACTTTCTGTAAATCTTGAAAGAAATCAGTAAATTGCTTTCTTTCTTTACTTTTCTCATTAAAGTAAAGTGAGTATCCTTTAGCTATCTCAAAAGCCATGGCTATCTATTCAAAAAGAATTTAGGGTGTTTCTACGGTGAATGACAATAATCATAAACTGCCAAATGGACATTTGATGCTATGAATATGATCATTTTAGCATCTTGACCTAACAATTGAAACAACTCAACTCCAATAATCACAACTCAATTTTCATAATAATAATTAAGACTATGACTAGAGCTGACCTCTGAACTGGGTGACCTGTTTTTTCAAGCATTACACGTAGTCACAACTTCAGTTTCCTTTTCCATTTATTATTTGTTGGAAAGGAAAATTACCACATGTTAGCCTAAATTGTTCATATCCTTGGAAAACTACACCAAGAGCTCATTTCCTTTTCATAGTATTGAAAAAGCAAATGCAAATTGTCATTACAAAGAGTGCAAATACCCTGACACATAACAACAACTTGCCTTGTCATAATTTACAACAGGAACAGGAAGGAGCATGATACAGAGAATAATTAAAAATCCACAAATATGTTAAAGTTTTGGAGTGGGTTTTGTTTGTTTGCTTGCTTTTTATTAAAATGCACACTTATAGAATAATATATGCCTACCATTACTACTTGATTTGATTGCATTTTATTTTGATTGTATTCACTGATTCTATAGAAGAAAAATGCTCATAATGATCTTTTTAATATGTTAAGTAAATAATTTTTATTTTCTTTCAGGAAAAGGAAATAAGACACTAACTCCACTGGATGACCCAACTATCTTGGGGATACCACCCCTTCATGCCAAGCATCCCATCTCCAAATATTCTCAAAAGTTCCACTATGCAGAATACTAGAGCAGTCAGTGCTAGGTTCTACAGAGAGAAACAACTCAACTTTTCTCAGCTGTGGTTCTAGATTGGAGGTAAAGGAGAAGAAATCAGAGAAAAGGGTGATTAGTAACTAAGAGATGTGACCAAACGGAAATCCAGAGGACTCCTCAAAGGAAGCTGGAACATTTATTTTTTATAATTTTAAGTGTATATGATCATATATAAATTAGAACTGGTTAAAGGGATACAGTATGCTAGGTATTCAATGCAAGGAAGTGACACAGGAGAGAAAAAGAAATTTTTTTTTTTTTTTGAGACAGAGTCTCTCTCTGTCACCAGGCTGGAGTGCAGTGGCTTGATCTCAACCCACTGCAACCTCCGCCTCCTGGGTTCAAGTGATTCTCCTGCCTCAGCCCCCAAGAAGCTAGGACTACAGGCATGTGCCACCACAGCCAGCTAATTTTCATATTTTTAGTAGAGATGAGGTTTCATCATGTTGGCCAGGGTGGTCTCAAACGTCTTGACTCCGTGATCTGCTCATTTTGGCTTCCCAAAATGCTGGGATTACAGGTGTGAACCAGGGTACCAGGCCAATAGAAAGAAATTATTTAGGTAGATAGTGAGGGAAACGGAGTCCTGGGCAAGGCTTCCCTTTTAACAAAAAGCAGCCCCAAAATCATTTCTTTTCTAGTAAAGAGCAGCCCAAGAAATTGAGCTGCAAACATAGATAAGCTGAAAACTTGCATGGGTGAATGCTGGCAGCTGTGCCAATAGAAAAGGGCTACCTGAAAGCCCATCAGACTCACAGCAGATCTCTCGGCAGAAATCCTTCAAGCTAGAAGAAAGTGGGGGCCAATAATCAACATCCTTAAAGAAAAGAACTTTCAACCTAGAATTCCATATCCAGCCAAACTAAGCTTCATAAGCGAAAGAGAAATAAAAACCTTTACGAACAAGCAATTGCTGAGAGATTTCGTCACCTCAGGCCTACCTTACAAGAGTTCCTGAAGGAAGCACTAAACATAGAAACAACCAGTAACAGCCACTCCAAAAACATACCATAATGGTAAAGAGCATCAACACAATGAAAAAAACTGTCAACTAATGGGCAAAACAACCAGCCAGCAACAAAATGGCAGGATCAAATTCACACATAACAATATTAACCTTAAATGTTAATGGGCTAAATGCCCCAATCAAAAAACACAGACTGGCAAATTAGATAAAAAGTCAACGCCCATTGGTGTGCTGTATCCAGGAAACCCGTCTCACATGCAAGGATACCCATAAGCTCAAAATAAAGGGATGGAGGAAGATTTACCAAGCAAAGGGAGAGCAAAAAACAGCAGGAGTTGCAATCCCAGTCTCTGATAAAACAGACTTTAAATGAACAAAGATCAAAAGAGACAATGAAGGGCATTACACAATGGTAAAAGGATCAATAAAACAAGAAGAGCAAACGATCCTAAATATACACGCACCCAATACAGGAGCACCCAGATACATAAAGCAAGTTCTTAACAACCTAAAAAGAGACTTAGACTCCCACAAAATAATAGTGGGAGACTTTAACACTCCACTGTCAATATTAGACAGATCAACAAGACAGAACATTAACAAGGATATCCAGGACTTGAACTCAGATCTGGACCAAGCAAACCTAATTGACATTTATGGAACTCTCCACCCCAAATCCACAGAATATATTCTTCTCAGCACCACATCACACCTACTCTAAAACTGACCACATAATTGGAAGTAAATCACTCCTCAGCAAATGCAAAAGAATGGAAATCATAACAAACAGTCTCTCAGACCGCAGTGCAATCAACATAGAACTCAGGATTAAGAAACTAACTCAGAACCACACAACTTCGTGGAAAATGAAAAACTAAATCTTGAATGTTGACTGGATAAACAATGAAATGAAGGCAGAAATAAAGATGTTCTTTAAAATCACCGAGAATGAAGACACAATGTACCAAAATCTCTGGGACACATTTAAAACAGTGTCTAGAGGAAAATTTATAGCAATAAATATCCACATGAGAAGCAAGGAAAGATCTAAAATCGACACCCTATCATCAAAACTGAAAAGGCTAGAGGAGAAAGATCAAAAAAACTCAAAAGCTAACAGAAGACAAGAAATAACTAAGATCAGGGCAGAACTGAAGGAGATAGAGACAAAAAAAAAAAACTTCAATGAACATTCGTGTGCATGTGTCCTTATAGTAGAACGATTTATAATCCTTTGGATATATATCCAGTAATGGGTTTGCTGGGTCGAATGGAATGTCTATTTCTAGTCCTTGAGGAATCGCCACACTGTCTTCCACAATGGTTGAACTAGTTTACACTCCAATAGCAAAGACCTGGAACCAACCCAAATGCCCATCAATGATAGACTGGACAGGGAAAATGTGGCACATATACACCATGGAATATTATGCAGCCATCAAAAATGATGAGTTTGTGTCCTTTGTAGGGACGTGGATGAACCTGGAAACCATCATTCTCAGCAAACTGATGCAAGAACACAAAATCAAACACCGCATTTTCTCACTCGTAGGCGGGTGTTGAACAATGAGAACACATGGACACAGGGAGGGGAGCACTATATGCTGGGGTATGTTGGGGGGAAATAGAGGAGGGACAGTGGGGGGTGGGTAGTTGGGGGGAGATAGCATGGGGAGTAATGCCAGATATAGGTGAAGGGGAGGAAGGCAACAAATCACACTGCCACACATGTACCTTTGCAACAATATTGTATGTTCTTCACATGTATCCCAAAACCTAAAATACAATAAAAAATAAAATTTAAAAAAAAGAAAGAAAAAGAAAAATATTCCAATCATTTAAAATGAGTTCTTAGAAATTCAAATGATAAGCAGGAAATAAAATACAAATATCAGTTGAAGAGTTGTAAGATAAAGTTAAGGGAATATACCATAAAGTAGAGCAAAGCATGTGGAACACCTGTACCCAAATAACAGATGTTTTAGAAAGAGATATCACATAAGTCAGAAAGGAGAAATTTACCACCGTAATATTTCAAGAGAAGTTCCTAGAAGTGAATGACAAGAATTTTTAGATGTAATTGGCCTAGTGAGTGTCCAGCACATTGAAATCACAAAATTCTATAAGCTTCCAATGAGGGGGAAAAGAATTGAGAACTGGGATGGCATCAGGCTTCTCTACAATAACTCTAGACGGAGACAGTGAAAAAACGCCTTTAAATTTCTGAAGAAAAATTATTTCTGATCTAAGAATCTATACCCAGGCAAATTAGCAATTAATATGATATATGGTATTTCAAATAAAGATATTTTCAAACATCCAAAATTCAGAAATTCACTTACCTCTTATCCTTTCTTTTTTTAGAATTTTTATTTTTAGTCCTAGGGTACATGTGCAGCATGTGCATGTTTGTTATACAGAAAAATATGTGTCATGGTGGTTTGCTGCACCTATCAACCCATCACCTAGGTGTGAAGCCCAGCTTCCATGAGCTAATGCTCTCCCTCCCCCATCCTACCCCACAACAGGCCCCAGTGTGTGTTGTTCCTCTCCCTGTGTCCACGAATTCTCATTGTTCACCTCTTTTCCTTTCTTAAGAAGAGACTGGAGTATGAGCTCCACAACAGTAATAATAATAGTAATAATTAATAATAAACCAACAAAGAACAACACATAGGAAACAGGTCAGTCAACAGAGGAGGAAGGATGTGGAAATCTATGGAAACATCATAAAATGTTGTATCTGAAGGACAGAGTTCGCCACACTCAAGGGCAACCTTGAGTTTGGACCAATGCACCTCAAGAGTCAGATGCACTGAAGGTTGTATACACTAAGATGCCCAATGCCATGATGTAAATATCTCATACCAACTTTTTCCTGGAGAATAAAATTCCTTGGTAAGCATGAAAAAAAAAAAAAAAGAGAGAGAGAGAAAATGATATCTTCCTAAACCTCTCCTCTGCTGGAAATATATCTAGAGTCAAATGGTCCTTTCTCCCTTCTTGCTTTTGTGGGAGTCCAAAGCTTATCTGTCCCTTATCCGGATTGCATGCACCTGTGCTTTTTGAGAGCTCTTATGCATTCATTCTTCCTTATCTTTTAATCTCAAAAGTGTATTTTCTCTGTTGGCTCTTTTCCTTTAACATAGAAGTATACTCTCCCTTTTTGTTGGTCTTGGAATGAAAGGCTTTCTTTACCATGCATCTTTGTTTAACTACTATTACCTCTCTCTTCTCAGCCAAATACTTGATAAGAGAAACCCTCAGGTTGTGTCATTGTTTTCTCACCTCCAGTTCACTAATTTACCCACTGCCTGACATCCAGCTCATTCACATGTACACAAGCCCAATCACTAATTTGCCATAGCCAATTTGTTGTTTTCCTGCCCTCCTGGCAATATTTCACTCTGTGCATTGAAATAATACATATTGAGTATCTATTGACCAGGTCCTTTGCTACGTACTGCTGTTAAAGAAATGAAGAACAGACATCATCTCTTTTCTAGTGACTAACAGGAGCAGCCATTCCTGATTCATACATAGGTCCCTTGACTCCTACTAACAGGGGCAAGCTTCACATAATGCTGTGTAAATCACTCTTTTCTCCAGGTCTTCTTTCTTCCCACTTCTCCTTACTATACACAACTTCTCAAGGCAGTCACTTCCATGCTCATGGCTTCAGTTGCTTTCTCTATTCTCTGAGGTAAATAGAATTTTAAATGCTTCATATATTAGCTTCATTTTATACAAGATGCCTCATTTGCTATAACCATAGATTCAAAGTTACTCCATGAAAGTAATAAATGAAAAATGGTTATATTCTTAGCATGTAAATTTTAGGAAATTTCCCCAGTTACTCTTAATAGTTTGATTTAGTATGTGTGTTAGTTTTCAAAACATATATTGGGGTGTCACAAATGAACTCAGCCTACAGAGATTTATATTCAACTTTTGACCAGAGAATTCCATTTTAATGTGACACTGAGAGTAAAAAATATTTTCCTCCTTACCTATTTCTCTTCCTACATTCTCTGCCAGGAGGAGGGCACTGCTGTGTACCCAGTCTTCCCCAGCAGAGCCTTTGGAGCTCTGTTTTCCCTCTACTTCCCCTCTTCTTTCATAACTCATGACCAAGCACCTCCTACTCTGTCTCCCAAATGATCACAAAACTTCTTCCTCCACTTTTGTCACTGCCACTGGCTTTAGCGTTACTCTTCCTTTAGACTAAACTCTCTTAGTTGGTTTTCTTGCTTCCTTCAGTTCTTTGTTATTATACAGACCACTACACACACATCTGACAGACTCCTCACCTTTGTATGGTTCAATGACTCAGATTCTCAGAATAAAATTAAAACCACCCCAGTATCAAATTTAGGGTCAAATAAAGGTGGGTTTATATCCCAGGTTCATATACTGTGCGGCAGTGTTGTCTCGGAAAACTGAACTCCTTAAGCCTTTGTGTATCTACAGTCATTGAGAGTTGGGATTGTTTCACACATACAGTGCATGGCATGTAGAAGGGACTTAATCAATGTTGAATGAAGGGGAGATAAAATGTTCTGGCTGGGAGCAGTGGCTTACCCCTGTAATCCTAGCACTTTGGGAAGGCAAGGCAGGCTGATCACTTGAGATCAGGAGTTCAAGATCAGCCTGGCCAACATGGTGAAACCCCATTTCTACTAAAAGTACAAAAATTAGCTGAGCATGGTGGTGGGCTACTGTAATCCCAGCTACTTTGGAGGCTAAGGTACTTGAATGAGAATCACTTGAACCCAGGAGGCAGAGGTTCCAGTGAGCGAAGATTGTGCCACTGCCTGGGCAACAGAGTGAGACTCTGTCTCAAACAAAAAATGTTATTTTAAAAATATACTAATCTACAACGTCACTTCCCCTCCAAGCTTGACTTCTACCTAAATCTCATCTTGAATTGAAATCCCCATAATCCCCATGTGTCGAGGGAGGGGGCTGGTGGGAGGCAGTTGGATCATGGGGCCAGTTTTCCTCATGCTGTTCTTCTGATATTCAGTGAGTTCTCATGAGATCTAATGAGGTTTTTGTTTTGTTTTGTTTTGTTTTGTTTTGGGCACAGAGTCTTGCTCTGTCACTCAGGCTGGAGTGCAGTGACCCAATCTCAGCTCACTGCAGCCTCAGCCTCCTGAGTAGCTGGGATTACAGACATGCACCACTACTCTCAGCTAATTTTTGTATTTTTAGTAGAGATGAGGTTTCAGTATGTTAGCCAGGCTGTTCTTGAACTCCTGACCTCATGTGATCCACCCACTTTGGCCTCCCAAAGTGCTAGTATTACAGGCATGAGCCACCATGCCAGCTGAGATCTGATGGTTTTATACATGTTTGACAGTTGTTCCTTCACATGCTTACACTCTGTGCAATCACCATGTAAGGCATGCCTGCTTCCCCTTCTGCTATTATTGTAAGTTTCTGGAGGCCTCCCCAGCCATGCAGAGCTGTGAGTCAAATTAATTTTTCCTTTTATAAATTACCCAACCTCAGATATTTCTTTATATCAGTTTGAAAATGGATTAATATACTTTCTGATAACCATGCTTGAGGATTTAGGGAATTCAGAGTATCTGGGATCAAATTGTGGCCCCACCCTGAGCAGTCATGTGACTCTGGGGAGGTTACATATCTTCTCCATCTCAACTTTTGTAAAATATGTAAAATGAGATTTTTGTGCACAGTGGGGACAGTGTCGGGCACATACTGCTTGCCAGATGTTGAATATTCATCTTTATTGAATTAGGACTGTGGTACCCCACTTTGTGGCTCTTGACTTTGTATGACAAAATCATAGTTAGTGCTTTGTTAGTAAAGAAATAAAATCTGAAAATTCCTGCCATGGAGGGAAGAAATAGGGGAGAAAAGGGAGTTGGTGAGTTTCAGCATTTCAGAGCTTGGAGAGGGACAAGTTAGGTTTCTTTTTTATGGAGAAGGAGGTGGAGACAGTATGGGTCCTAAGATGTGGTTCAAGACACACAGCCATAATCCTTTTTTTTTTAATTTTATTTTTTATTGCATTTTAGGTTTGGGGGTACATGTGAAGAACATGCAATATTGTTGCATAGGTACACACGTGTACCTAGGAATACAGCCATAACCCTTTACTGAGAGTACAGCTAGGGTTCCAGAGACTGTTGTGGTTACATTGCAGATAAAAACTACAACTCATTGGAAGATAGGAGAGGAGTATTTAGTTACAACAATAAATACCCCTCTCCTGCCTATGAAGCAGCTGGGGACTCAGGAGAGAAGTATTTAGCAATCAACAATTCAGTCAGCAAATAAAAGTTGTTCATCTTGATTGCTAATGGGACCCACTCTACTAACTGAAGTTTTGTATAGAATTCACAGGGGAAGATGGCTTCAAGTAACAAACCATTCTGTGCTTTTCTTAGGACTTAAAAGCTCAGAAAAGCTGGTGATAAATGAAAACCTTAGTTCCACTGGCACTGCACTAGGGGCCAGGAGAGCAGCAACATCATAAGACACAGGGTAGGCAGCCCAGGCAGGAGCATTCTGAGCTGTGGAGGAGGGGCAGCCAGGGTGGGGTATTGTGGGGTGTGGGGTGGAGCATTGTGACACACAAGCCTTGGCTCTTACCTGAGCCAGTGGGCTTTAGTCTGTAGGTTACTGCAGAAGGAGGAAGAGTTCTCTCTGTACTTCTTCAGAAAGTTGTTGTTTCTCTCAGCACTTGTTGGGTGCATAACCTATTAAATAAGCCAGCTGGTCTTCACCCTCCCAGGCAAGTAAACTCAAGGGAGATAGTGGGGTTTGGGCCTTGGTATGAGCCCCTGCTGGGGCTGGGCCATGGGGTGAGCAGACAAGGAGCAGGCAAGAGCATTTCTGCAAGTGCAGCATAGCTTTTGCCTAGGACAGCAGGAGTGCGTGGCTAATCCTGTGAGCAGAGGCACAGGCGGTAGCAGACAGGAGTAGAGGTACATCATGGGAAACACACCGACTTGTTGTGTGTGGCGTCCCAGGGCCAGCTCCCATTTGGAACAGCACCAGGGGTCTGTGTGTCCCTGTGAGACAGAAATCTATGAGGCAGCTGGGAACACGATGGAAGGAGCATCGGTGGCTCCAACTGAAGAGCCTGCTAAGGTGACTTTTGAAGTTGGTGAGGGCCTTGACTTGGAACAGCACCAGGGGTCCGTGTGTCCCTGTGAGACAGAGGTCTATGAGGGAGCTGGGGACATGACAGAAGGAGCACCTGTGGCTTCAACTAAAGAGCCTACTAAGGTGACTTTCGAATTTGGTGAGGGCCTTGACTTGGAACAGCACCAGGGGTTAACAAGCAATAAGGAATTTGTCAGGGCAAAAGAGAAGAACTCCCAAAGACACAATTGTTAGCCCTTGGGAACACTATGGCCAGCAGGAAAGGCCCAAGACCTAAGGCAAGATCTGAGAAGAGGCCAGCTAGAGAAGGGGTCTGCAGGACACATGAAGCAGAGAGGACACCTAGACTGTATATTTAACATATAAGGCTAGATAATGCCCAGAGAAGGGGACTCCTACAGGGCAAGGTTTTCTCTCTCTCTCTCTCTCTCTTTTTTTTTCCTGAGACAGAGTCTCTCTCTGTCACCCAGGCTGGAGTGCAGTGGTGTGAGTTCAGCTCAGTGCAAACTCTGTCTCCCAGGGTAAGGTTTTGAAATAGGAACAGGTGGAGAATTCATCAGACTTAGATGAAAAGAATCTCAGATGACAACACAAGCACATCTAAGAAACTCCTTTGTAACACCATTCTGTGCAAACTGGCGTCCAAACAGGGCTTGATTCTGCTCAAGAAAATTTAACAGGCCAGGCACAGTGGCTCACACCTGTTATCTCAGCACTTTGGAAGGGCAAGACAGGCAGATCATCTGAGGTCAGGAGTTCAAGACCAGCCTGGGCAATATGGTGAAACACTGTCTCTACTAAAAGTACAAAAATTAGCTGGGCTTGGTGGCATATGCCTGTAGTCCCAGCTATTTGGGAGGCTGAGGCAGAAGAATTGCTTGAACCTGAAAGGTAGAGGTTGCAGTGAGCTGAGATTGTGCCACTGCACTCCAGTCCAGACAACAGTTTGAGACTCCATCTCAAAAACAAAAAAGCAAAGGAAAACAGAAAAAATGGTAACAAGTACATGAAAAGAAGCTCAACCCCATTAATCATTAGGGAAATACAAAATATATATTTTTAGATAGATCCTTCTTGCCTCAGCCTCCCAAGTACCTGGCATTACAGGCCCCTGCCATCATGCCTGGCTAATTTTTCTATTTTTACTACAAATGAGGTTTCACTATGTTGGCCAGGCTAGTCTTGAACTCCTGACCTCAGGTGATCAGCTCGCCTTGGCCTCCCAAAGTGCTGAGATTACAGGCGTAAGCCACCACACCCAGCGGGAAATACAAATTGAAACCACAAATCAAAACCACAATGAGATACCACTGCCTGCCCACCCATCAGGATGGCTATAATCAAGAAAGCAAACAATGGTTGGGAGCAGTCATTGTTTGGTGAAACTTCATCTCTACTAAAAATACAAGACTCTGTCTCAAGATAAATAAATAAATAAAATTTAAAAATAAAAAAATATATGCTGAGTAAAAGAAGCCAGACATAAATGGTCATATATTGTATCATTCCATTTATATTAAATATCCAGAGTAGGCAAATTCATAGAGACAGCAGGTGAGTGGCTGCCAGGGCCTGAGGCAAGGGAGGAATGGTAAGTGATTGTTTGAGGAGTATAAGGTTTCTTTTTGGGATGATAAACATACTTTAGAACTGCATAGAGGTAATGGTTGCATAATATCATAAATGTACTAAATGTCATTGAATAGTACACTTTAAAATGGTTACTTTTTGTGCATACCTGTAGTCCAAGGGACATGGGAGGCTGGCTTGAGTCCATGAGTCCTGGGCTAGAGTGCACTCTGCCAATTGGGCACCCACACTGAGTTCGACATCAATATGGTGACCTCCCAGGAGTGAGGGACCACCAGCGGCCCAAGGATGGGTGAACAGACCCAGGTCAGAAAGTGAACAGGTCAAAAGTCTTGAGCTGATCAGTACACCTGTAAATAGCTACTGTACTCCAACCTGGACAACATAGCAAGATCTTGTCTCTACTAAATAAATAAATGGGCCAGGGGTGGTGGCTCACACCTGTAATCCCAGCACTTTGGGAGGCCATGCATGTGGATCATGAGGTCAAGAGATTGAGATCATTCTGGCAACATGGTGAAACAACATCTCTACTAAAAATACAAAAGTTAGCTGGGCAGGATGGCACGCATCTGTAGTCCCAGCTACTTGAGAGGTTGAGGCAGGAGAATCTGAGCCAAAATCATGTCACTGAACTTTAGCCTGGCAACAGAGCGAGAATACATCTCAAAACAAACAAACAAACAAACAAAAAACAAATAAAATGGTTAATTTTATATTGCATGAATTTCATCTTAATTTGTTTTTTAAAAATAAAAAGAACATTGGTTGCAGTAAGTCAAGATTATGCCACTGCACTGCACCTTGTGTGACAGAGTGACGCCGTGTCTGAAATAAAAAAGATAAAAAAAGAACATTGGCTGTCAGAGCCATTTAAGTCACTTACAGTCATTGCCTTCTCCATCCAGGTGAACATCAGGTCTCTGCCTAACAAAGGCAGGGAGTGGCAGCTAGGGAGATTTACCAACACCACTCACAGGTGCTGAGGCACAGCAACCCTCCACTGCCTCTGTCCTCTCCAACTCTCTCAACTCTCTCTCTCAGCAACTCTCTCTCTCTGCCTGGTGATGCCACAGGTACCCCTGAACCCTCAGATGTGTCACAGCAGGAAACTGGGGCAGAGGGCCAACTCCTTAGCACTGACCTTCCCTCAAGCTCAGTAAGTGATTCCTTCATGAGTTTGCACAGTCAATAATTCACCAGCCTGTCAAGATACTAGTGGGACAGGACTAGCACCTTGTTCTCCTGCTAAAGGGGTGCAAACAGATAAAGGAGATTTGTTCCATAAATACTGACCACATACTGATGGCCTACTATGGACCAGCACAGCACATGGGATTTGACATGATTATTACATTGCATCCTCATGATAACTCTGAGAGAGATAGTGTCAGGGCCACAGTAGGATTTCTGTGGGTCTGTCTGAGACATCATTGCCTTTGTAAGCCCCTTCCTCTATATAAAAAAAATACTAAAACTTCTGTTTTACAACTGCATTGATATAGGTATACTTAATATTGTCTTAATATTATATAATAATATTATATATTAAGACTGCTCTTGCCCAGGCTAGAAAGCAGTGGCACAATCTTGGTTCACTGCAACCTCTGCCTCTGGGTTCAAGTGATTCTCCTGCTTCAGCCTCCCAAGTAGCTGGGACTACAGGTGAGTAATTTTTGTATTTTTAGTAGAGACAGACTTTCACTATGTTGGCCAGGCCTGTCTCAAACTCCTAACCTCATGTGACAGGTCTCCCTTGGTCTCCCGAAGTGTTGGGATTACCAGCATGAGCCACCATGCCTAGCCAAAAAATAACTAAAATGTTTTTATGGACCCCTAAAAGTACCATGGGACCCAGAATATTGAGCCTCTTATGCCTGATGGGTGAGTCAGTCCTGGATATTATTGTTATTTCACAGATGAGAAAACTGAGGCTTAAATTACAGAGCTAAAAAGTGATAGATTGGAGAGAGATCCAAGATGGCCAATTAGCAACAGCTCAGGAATATAGCTCCCAGTGAAAGTGCAGAGAACGAGTGGATGCCGCACTTTCCAATGAACTTTTGTTGTTCACAGACTGGGAAATTCCCAGCAGAGGAGCCACATGGGTCACCAGCACGACTCTTCTGACCGGCGTGGCTGTTTTTCCTGTGCCCCAGCATGGCGCTTCTCGGTGTGGTTATACGGGACAGACGGGCTCCGTTGGTCCCATCCCCACAAGGAAAACAGCAAATGGAAGCGCTGAGGACTGACAGTTTCACAGCAAGCACAGCGAACCCAGGAAGGTCCGGCTCTGTGGGGAATGGGCGTCCACCAAAGGAAAACTAAGAAACAGAAAAACCTTCATCACCGGGTGGAGAGACATCCAAGATGGCCACATAGCAGCAGTCAGGATTGTAGCTCCCAGTGAAAGTGCACAGAGTGAGTGGATGCCACAATGGCAGACAAATTTTTGATGCCCGCAGACTGAGAGATTCCTGGCGAAGGAGCCACACGGGTCACTAGCAGGACTCTTTTGCCCAGCACGGCTGTTTTGCTGGAGCCCCGGCATGCAGCGCTTCTCAGTGCGGAGTATATGGGACTTGGTCCCCTTTTAGTTGGGCTCTGCTGGTCCCATCCCCACAAGGAGAAGAGCAGTTGGAAGCACTGAGGACTGAGAGCAAGCACAGCTGAACCCGGGAAGGTCCAGCTCTGTGGGGAAGGGGCACCCTCTGAAGGAACACTAAGAAACAGAAAAAACTTCTAACCAACAAGCTGGACGACCACTCAGAGACCCAATCTGAAAGTCGGCAATTACAAAGATGACAGGTGGATAAATCCACAAAAATAGGAAGAAACCAGTGCAAAAAGGCTGAGAACACCCAAAATCAGAATGCCTCTTCTGCCACAGGGGATTGCAGCTCCTCATCAGCAAGAGAACAAGGCCTGATGGAGGATGAGTGTGATGAACTCACAGAATCAGGCTTCAGAAGGTGGATAATAAGAAACTTCTGTGAGCTAAAAGAACATGTTCTAACCCAATGCAAACAAACTAAGAACCTTGAAAGAAGATTTAACGAAGTGCTCACGAAAATGGACAACTTAGAGAAGAATATAAGTGAACTGATGGAACTGAAAAACACAACATGAGAACATCGTGAAGCATGCACAAGTTTCAACAGCCGAATTGACCAAGCAGAAGAAAGGATATCAGAGGTCGAAGATCAACTCAATGAAATAAAA
>CAUYQU010104871.1:0-11068 GCA_963574635.1 Cheracebus regulus
CCTATTTTAAAAGTGACCACATAACTGGAAGTAAATCACTCCACAGCAATTGCATAGCATTTCACAGGTTTAAATAAAATATTGGTTGGCTGCTTATTTATTTTCATCCCCTATTCCTTCCTGTCTCCATTGTTAAACACAATTATTGGAATAAAAGAGGTTTTTAATATGCGTTTTTAGACTGTATTCTAGCCTGGGCAATAAAACAAGAATCCCATTCTCTCTCCCTCTTTCTCTTCCTCTCTTTTTCTCTCTTTCATTCTTTTTTTCTTTCTTTTGCTGTTTCTTTCTTTCTCCTTTTCTCTCTTTTTCTAAAATCTCCTCTTTCTTTCTCTTTGATTTTAAAAAAAAATGAAATAAAAAATAAAGTCTTTTTTACAAAAAAAAATAAAAATAAAAAATAAGATATGTGACCTTGTATCAATTACTGGCCACTCTGAGTCCCAATTCCTTATTTGTAAAATGGGTTATTCATTTCCACCTCAAAGGGCTGATGTGATGTTTAGATCAAGTAATGAATATAAAGTTCTCATTAGAGCATCCGACACAAGGTCTGCACATTGTAAATGGCAGTTTTAGGTGTCAGGACATTTTAATGTACCGTTGCTTTTGCTTGGAATTTTCCTAACTTCCTAGTTAACTCATGCATTTTAGATTCTGGTTTAAACATCACTTGCTCGGAGAAGCCCCCATACTCTAATTTAGGCAACACCCTGAAAGTAGAGTATTGCCTAATTTCATAGTCTTAGAAGTGCTGCTTACCCTCATGATAGCACCACCAGAGCTGTGAGGTCACCATCATTCATGTGATTTTTAATTTATGTCTGTCTTACACTCACTTCCCACTGCCCCTTCCAATCAGCTTTGTCAGGACAAGGATTGGGTCTATTTTTACTGATGATTCCATCCCTTGGATCTCAAACAGTTTCTAAAACAAAGTAGGCACCCAGTAGTATTTAAATTAATAAAGAAATAAGTGAACAAATGCATAATTTATAATATTAAACATATTCTAATGACACCAAATTAAAACTTTTAGCCTCCAAGAAACCAATTAGTTTAATAGTTACTAAGGAGCTGGCATGGGATCTGAATGGGAAATACTTTGTCCTGACATTCTGAGCAAGAAAGTTTGAAGCAATGTGGAAGAGCAGAAGAGGCTTACAGCTCACTAGAGAAGCAGCTTTAGGGTAATAATGACTAGCATTTATGTAGCACTTTCATTATGCCAGGCTGACTTTATAGATAAAGACTTTATGCATATTAACACATTTAATGTTTCTACAACACAACGAGGTTGGAACTATGCAGAAGGGTTAAATGATATGCCCTAGGTCACTGTGATGGGGTCATGTCTACTTCGATGTCTCATTACTAGTATTTGGGTCTTCCTCTTCATGATCTTCTAGATTCTGGAAAGTTGAATAGCTCATCCCCTGGATCCCAAACCACCATGTCTCTAACCATTAGTAAATACAGACTTTACCTCTTACTTTCTTTCATGTAGTTTGATTTCCAATGCCCACAAAGGCATTTGCACTCAATCAGGTAACCTTGGAATATTTCTATTTATTTTATTGCTACTCACATCATAACAGGGAAGACCCAAATACCCTCCTTTCATTCAAAGATGCTTTTCTAACTTGAACAGATTTGCCTCAATTGTTTACTGCCATTGTTTGTAGAGACTCACGAAGTCATCTTGTGTCTTCAAGGTCATTTAAGGTAATTCCCCCATTGAATTCAGTAATCTACTGAATAACATTCAAGCAGAGCAGCTTTCCAGCCTCTATTTGAAAACTGCCAGTGATGGATAATTCATCAACCTCAAGATAGTACATTCCATTATTTCCTGTTGGAAAGATCTTTCTTTATCAAAGTTGAAACTTAACTCCCTATAATTTTTTCTCATTGGCAGTGGTGTAATAAGCGGTGGAGGGGCAGTGGGAGCTGTCTGTTCCAGCAGGAGGGAACATTCTATCAGTAAAATTGTTTAGAATTTCCAGTATGCAATGTTAATAAAAGAACATAGACTTTTTGTGAGTTTTATCGTTGTTTTCAAATTCTCCACTGACAATACCTTGCCTCATTGCCTGTGCTGGGGAGGAACTCCACCAGCAGGACTCAGTGGTTCTAGTCCTTCTTCTGGGGCCACACAGTATAATCCTTCCTCATGATAGCTCTGTGTTGAAAGCAGCCCGTGTGACCCACCTCTAAATCTTTATTTTACCTAGTTTTCCTGATAATGCCCTTATCATCCTGATTATCCTTCCCTAAAGAAATGTGTTTTAACTGACAACATCTGTATCACTTATAGTGCTTTCAAGTTGCCCATCACAGAAAATTTATGCAAAATGGCTTACCCAGTAAAAGAGAGTTATTGGTATTGGTTAACTTCAAGCAAGGCTTTGATCCTGAGGTTCATGATGGTATTAGGGATGGGTTTCCACTTCTGTGTAATTTTCTCAGCTTTTTCTTGGCTTCATCTTCAGAATGACTTCCCTTGGGGTAGCAAGAGGGCAGCCAGAGCTTTTTGGTCTTCTTGTTTCTCATTCTCCTCTCAGGAGGAAAGGATATTTCTTCTTTAACCAAGGAATAAAACAATCCTGGACTTCTCCCGGATTGGTATCTCTTAGGTCACATGTCCAGATGATCCCCTCTCCTACTGCATGACCACAGCCAAGGGGTAGAAAGGACATTGGGAGGTGGATTTATTTGCTAGGGCTACCGAAACAAGGTACCACAGAATGGGTGGCTTAAACAACAGACATGTGTTATCTACCAGATTTGGAGGCCAAAAACCCAAGATCAAGGCGTCAGCAGGTTCCTACTGAGGGCTAAGAGGAAAGGATCTGTTCCAGTCCTTCCTGCTTGGCTTACCAATGGCCATCTCCATCTTCTCCCTGTCTCTTCACATCAACTTCCCTCTGTGTGTGTCTCTTTCTCTCATATGGCTTTCTAAGGGTATCAGCCATAGTGGTCAAAGGCCAACCGTTTTTCATCAGGACCCCATCTTAACTTATCACGTTTGCAACAACCCTATTTCCAAATAAAGGCACATTCTGAGCTACTGGGGGTTATGATTCCAACACACCTTTTACATGGAGGACACAATTCAACCCATAACAGAAGGTAGCCACAATGTTGGTTAAATAGTCCATCTTAAAACTGGGGGCCTAGAAGTGAGAACAACCTGCTGGTGTGGCTTAATTTTTGTAGAGAAGTGTAGCGTGGACTTAGTCTCTGACTATGGAGGAATCAATGTCCTTGACTTGTCACCTAGTTAGCGACCCATCTCCAAAGACAATCAGGCCAATGCCATTTGATAGCATTGACAGAGCCCGGTAATGTGTTCAGCAACAGCTTAATGGGAAAACAGAAACTTATATCATCATTGCATCAGTGAAGCACCATATTGGAATCATTGAGGCAGTCAGCAAAGGGGGAGACATCACGAACATCCCGCTCATGAGTCCTGCATGTAGTTAGTCTTGATCTTTTGGGGTAAGGTCTGGCAAACTGTTTCCTGCCATGGAGGTCATTCATTCATTCATAGATTCATTTAACACACATTTCCAAGTACTTGTTCTATTCAGTACTCTATGCTACATGATAGCAATGTCACTTATTTACACACCTTCAATGCCTTCCACACCTCCATGCCTTTCCAGACCCTAACCCTGCTGCCTGTAGTGCACTCTTACTTCATCCGTGAAGGCCAAGATCAAATGTTTTTTCTAAGTCTTTCTGGGCCTTTCAGCTGGTTGAAATTCTCTCTTCATTTTCCCATGAGGCTTTGTACTAATGATATAGCTCAGTGTTAGGACTTACCACATCCCAATGCAACCATTTACTTGAAAGAATGACTCTTCTCCATCCCTTCTTGACTGGGAGTTTCTTCTAGTTTATGGATTTTTTTTTTTTTTGAGATGGAGTCTCACTGTTGCCTAAGCTGGCACACAGTGGAGTGATCTCTTGGCTCACTGCAACCTCTGCCTCCTGGATTCAAGTGATTCTCCTGCCTCAGCCTCCCAAGTAGCTGGGATTACAGGTGCCCACCACCATACTTGGTTAATTTTTGTATTTTTTGTAGAGACAGGGTTTCACCAAGTTGGCCAGGCTGGTCTCGAACTCCTGACCTCAGGTGATCCACCCACCTCGGCCTCCCGAAGTGCTGGGATTACAGGTGTGAGCACTGCACCCAGCTCTAGTTTTTGGATTTTATGGTTTTTTTTTTTTCTTTTAAAATCATGGTAGGGTCTAGCACAGAGTCTGGCAATAGTAGGTATTGGTGAAGATTTGTTAAGAGAATGGACATCCTGCCTTCATGAAGCTCACAGTCTCAAGGAGGAGAGGAAGAAGAATTGGACAATTGCAATAGAATATGATAAATGTTGTAATGGGGAAATATAGAATTCTGGGAGAAGAACAGCTAATCCAGACATAGGGAGTCAGAGAAGGCTTCTTGGAACAGGTGACTCCAGATATATAAATGCCCAGTCTCCTGTGTTAAAGAAAGTTTAGGCGTAGGCAAGGACTTCATGACCAAAACACCAAAAGGGATGGCACCAAAAGCCAATCTAATTAAATTTAAGAGCTTCTGCACAGCAATAGAAACCTCTTGTTCTTTTACATTATCCAGCCAGTTTCTCTTACGGTGCAGAGGAGCTACTGATCGAACATCCCTAATCCAAAAATTCTTAAACCCAGATTTGAAACTTTTTGAGCTTCACCTTGATGCCACAAGTAGACAATGAAGATGCTATCGATAACATTGCAGAAAAAGTGGCCGTATATAATATGGGGAAAAAGTGTGATGGGCTTATTGAAGAACTAGAGCAATGTGCATTCATAGCAGAGCAAGAAATCATGCTTGTTTATAAAATCTGAGAGACCTCAAGAAAAATACATGTTGTTAATGAAGCAGATAACTCTGGAGAAAATATTTTTTAAAAGTCATTCAGAAGAATGCCTCCTCATCCCTCAAGGACCCACTTTCTAATTCCTCAACTGCTTTCAATGTTTCTTCTCACCTAAAAAAAAATACAGCCTACAGTAACTTTTTAATGAAAACATGGTATTGTGGGTAAAGAAGGACAGGAAGCCTGGTGGTGTCTGTTGTTTCTGTCACGGAACAGCTGACACTGTATTCTGGTGACGCTACTGTGCTGCTTGGGTATCCTCTACATGTTATCTTTTCACTGTATGAAATGCATATATGTTTTACTATTATATACTTATGTGTGAGAAAATAATTGCTTATTGGCAGCATTTAAATTCAGCCAGGAATAATGGTGATGCCAAACAACCACAGATTGTCCACGTGGGTGACCAAGATAGTGACACCTTTCCTTTCTGATGGTTCAATGCACATCCACATTGTTTCAGTCACAGAATTATTGAAAATATTGTACAAAATTAGGGTATGAATACAAGGTATATATTAAACAAATACATTTTGTGTTTAGGCTTGGGTTTCATCCCCAAGATATCTCATTATGTTTATGCAAATATGCAATAATCTTAAGAAGTCGAAAATCCAAAACGTCTCTGGTCTCAAGCATTTCAAATGAGGGAACTTTGACCTGTGTAAGTTGATGTTGCCACTGTTCCTTGCAGAAATTGCAAGTGGCAGCATATGGCCCAATTGAGCCTACAGTTTTTAATATAAAAAGGAAGAGAATCCACGTTAAAATCTCATTTAACCTGTCTTCGAAGACCAGCTCTGGAAACTGGGCTGCATTGCTGTGTGGTCATATCTCTTAAAGCTGAGTAAGTGGCCTCTCCTTTATCTGAATAGATGGTCACAGGGATGGCTGATGTTTCTCTCATTCCCACCTGTCAGTCATGTGCACTACCTGTTCACCCCTGTAGGCTTCTAAGTTTTCCATCCCCTGCAACATTTGGAATTCAGAAAGGAAATGGTTATAATCCATATGGCATTGTTCTACTTTCTATATGTGACTCTTTGCTCTAGAATCTTATCTGTAGTAAGGTTGTGTATGTTATAGTACCAAACTTTTATTAGAGAGTGGGTTTCTTAATAATAGATTTCTCTCTCTTCACTTTAGGGGGATTCACAGCCTTTCTCAACCATAGGACCTCCTTAGGTCTGTGTTCCAAAGAGACTATCCAAGCAAAAGTCGCAACGCTGTTCATTTTGAGGCTGCATCAACCCCTGAGGTATAAAACAGCCTGAAATCAGAAAGAGAGCTGAAGTGTCAGTACAGAGCAAGAAAGTGTGATTCTTTTATGCGTGACTGCCAAAATTATATTTTGTACGACTATTTATTTCCCAGTCTGGAAAGAAATCCAAATTTAGGAATTTATTTTGGGAAACAATATTTCTATACTAGCTTCACAGTTTTACTGTCTCTTCTGAAATAGAAATTTGCTATTCTGGGCCAAAACAGGTCTATCATCTAGAGGAGGCTTGAGGATATGGACAATTTAGGGGAAATCAAATTTTTCTACTTTACATCGGTAATCCATTAAAGATGCACACACACTATTCTAAAGGGACAATTTCTGGGCTTGCTTTTCTTTGCTCTCTTTTATTTTTCCTCTCTCACCCCTCCTGTTCCTCCCTCAATCCCCTGAGAAACATTATATCCTCAGGAAGGCTCTTAACTAACCAAGACTAGAGGCAGTACAGTCATGGAATTCTGGACCTGCTTCTAAAATAGCATATTTCACACTATTTATCAAGTGCTTGCTTTCCTATCTGTCTTCATCTGATACTTGCAATTCTTGTGGGCAGGGACCTTGCCCTTCATGCCTGTGTCCAGATATTAAATACAGGGAATCTTGTTTAATGACTAAGACTCAAATTATTCCCTGGTCACAAGATGCAATAACCTTGATCAAACTTTTATACCAAAATACAGTTCTCTGAACTTATTATTTTAAAACAAAGTCCAATTTGTCCATTATTTATAAATCTACATTATAAATTTTTTATATTATATATTATACAAATTATATAAATCTGCAATATGGGAATAGATGAAACAATTTCCAATTTTGTTTTTACTTACAATATTAATTTTCACTCCCAATCTGTTCTTCCATCATTGATCCTTAGGGAAACTACTGTAAAAATTTAGTATGTGATATGTATCACATTGTATAATACTGTCCTAAACAATGATAGCATCTACACAACTTCCAAAATTACAATGGCTTAAGTGAGATAGAAATATATTTCACTTTCACATAAAAGGAATCTGGAGGTGATCATAGAGGGCTAAAAATAATGCCAGATGATCATAGAGGGCTAAAAATAATGCCACAAGTTTTAGGGACTTGGGACATGTTTATCCATGGCACCTTTAGTCTGACCATATCCTCTTCATTCCAGCCAATAGAATGAGAAGAAGGAAGAAGAGTCCACCACTTCTGTTTTAGAAAGACCTCTTAACATTTCATCATGCTGCTACTCACAGCATTAGCCAGAACTTGGACAAGTGGCTGTATATGTCAAGCAGGGAGACAGAGAATGTGCATTTAGCACTAGTAGCAATGTGCCTTGAAAAACAAATATGGCCCTTTTTTCTGCTTGTTTCAGTTTTCTATTTGTTTTCTGAAGAAGGAGAGCAAAGAAGTGAATGGATGCTGCAGGGTGGCCCTCTGTTATCTCCCCCCAATTATTTTATATTAACAGACATAATTTAATGTCAGATATTTAATAAAATTGGGTCATATCATATATATTGTTGTGATTATAGTGTTATCACTCAGAATTTTTTGTGTGTGTGTGTGTGTGTGTGTGTACGTGTGAACTTTCTTTTTTTTTTTAATTTTACTCTAAATCCTGGGATTCATGTGCAGAACTCGCAGGTTTGTTACATATGTATACACGTGCTATGGTGGTTTGCTGTACCTATCAACCCATAATCTAGGTTTTAAGTTCTGCGTGCATTAGGTATTTGTTCTAATGCTCTCCCTCCCCTTATTCCCCACCTCCCAACAGGCCCCAGTGTGTGATGGTGCCTCCCTGTGTCCATGTGTTCTCATTGTTCAGCTCCACTTATAAGTGAGAACATGCAGTATTTGGCTTTCTGTTCCTGTGTTAGTTTACTGAGAATGATGGCTTCCCGTTTCATCCATGTCCCTACAACAAAGGACATGAACTTATTCTTTTTTATGGCTGCATAGTATTCTATGGTGTATATATGCCAGATTTTCTTTATCCAGTCTATAATTGATGGGCATTTGGGTTGGTTTTAAGTCTTTGCTATTGTAAATAGTGCTGCAAAAAACCATATGTGCATGTGTCTTTATAGTAGAATGATTTATAATCCTTTGGGAATATACCCAGTAATGGGATTGCTGGGTTAAATATTTCTGGTTCCAGATCCTTGAGGAATTGCCACACTGTCTTCCACAATGTTTACACTCCCACCAACGGCATAAAAGTGTTCCTATTTCTCCAAAGCTTTGCCAGCATCTGTTGTTTGACTTTTTAATGATTGCCATTCTAAGTGGCATGAGATGGTATCTCATTGCAGTTTTGATTTACATTTCTCTAATGACCAGTGATGATGAGCTTTTTTTCATATGTTAGCTGCATAAATGTCTTCCTTTGAGAAGTGTCTATTCATATCCTTTGCCCACTTTGGGATGGGTTTTTTTTCTTGTACATTTGTTTAAGTTCCTTGTAGATTCTGGATATTAGACCTTCATCAGCTGGAAAGCTTGCAAAAATGTTTTCCCATTCTGTAGGTTCCCTGTTCACTCTGATGATCATTTCTTTTGCTGTGCAGAAGTGCTTTAGTTTGATTAGATACCATTTGTCAATTTTGGCTTTGGTTGCCATTGCTCTTGGTTTTTTAAAGTCTTTGCCCATGCCTATGTCCTGAATGGTATTGCCTAGGTTTTCTTATAGGATTTTTATGGTTTTGGGTTTTACATGTAAGTGAGTTAATTTTTGTATAAAGTATACGAGGGAGTCCAGCTTCTGTTTTCTAGATATGGCTGAGCCAGTTTTTTCAGCATCATTTATTAAACAGAGAATTCTTTCCCCATCGCTTGCTGTTGTCAGGTTTGTCGAAGATCAGTTGGTTTTAGATGTGTATTAGGTGTTATTTCAGAGGTCCCTGTGCTGTTCCATTGGTCTATATATCTGTTTTGGTACCAGTACCCTGCTGTTTTTGTTACGGTAGCCTTGTAGTAGACTTTGATACCTCTAGCTTTGTTCTTTTTGCTTAGGATTGTCTTGGCTATATGGGCTCTTTTTTTGTTCTGTATGAAATTTAAAGCAGTTTTTTTTTCTAATTCTATGAAGAAAGTCCCTGGTAGCTTGATGGAAATAGCACTGAATCTATAAATCACTTTGGACAGTATGATCATTTTCATGATATTGATTCTTCCTATCCATGAGTATGGAAGGTTTTTCCATTTGTTTGTGTTCTCTCTTATTTCCTTGAGTAGTGGTTTGTAGTTCTCCTTGAAGAGGTCCTTCATGTCACTTGTAAGTTACATTCCTGGGTGTTTTATTCTCTTTGTAGCAATTGTGAATAGGAGTTCACTCATGATTTGGCTCTCTGCATGTTTGTTGTTGATGTATAGGAATGGTTGTAATTTTTGCACATTGATTTTGCATCTTGAAACTTTGCTGAAGTTGCTTATCAGAATAAGGAGTTTTTGGGCTGAGACAATTGGGTTTTCTAAATATTCAATCATGTGGTCTGCAAACAGACAATTTGACTTTCTTTTTTCCCATTTGAATACCCTTTATTTCTTTCTCTTGTCTTATTGCCCTGGCCAGAAATTCCAATACTATATTGAATAAGATTAATGAGAGACGGTATCCTTGTCTTGTGCCAGTTTTCAAAGGGAATGCTTCCAGCTTTTGCCCATTCACCATGATACTGGCTATGGGTCTGTCAGAAATAGCTCTTATTATTTTGAGATACATTCCATCTATACTTAGTTTATTTAGAGTTTTTAGCATGAAGGGTTGAATTTTATCAAAGGCCTTTCTGCATCCATTGAGAAAATCATGTGGTTGTAATTGATTCTGTTTATGCAATGGACTATATTTATTTGCATATGTTGAACCAGCCTGGCATCCCAGGGATGAAGCTGACTTGATCGTGGTGGATAAGCTTTTTGATGTACTGCCGGATTCTATTCTTCAGTATTTTATTGAGGATTTTCACATTGATGTTCATCAGGGATATTGGCCTGAAATTTTCTTTTTTAATTTTATCTCTGCCAGATTTTAGTATTAGAATGATGCTGGCCTCATAAAATGAGTTAGGGAGGAATCCTTTTTCTATTGTTTGGAATATTTTCAGAAGTTCAGAAGGAATAGTACCAGCTCATCTTTGTACCTCTGGTAGAATTCAGTTATTAATCAATGACTAATTACTTTTCCATAGGATGCAGGTATCTTCACTCAGTTAACTATCTGTTCACTATCTGCCCTTCTTGAGTTAATAGCTTCAGATTTTCTTCTGAGGATACATTTGTGGTTACAGTAGAGTGGATTCACCTCTCCAACCCCCAAACCACAGGTCTAACAGGTCCAAAAGTTGTAAAGTCTTGGTCAATTACATTATTGGTTTCTTCTGGCCTAAATGGAGGGTTGGAGAATGGGCCTGTGCCACCATCAAAGTCAATGACAGAGAGATATTTGCTATAGCTTCTGGAACTGAAAGGCATAATCTTTTCTCTCTGCAGTGTAGCTGGAAACACATCTCTGAAGCTCCTGTAATGAGGCGGGTGGGTGTCCCAGAGACACTCCCAGTTCCCTGATCCAAAGAGGTTCTTAGCCTCATTAACCCCGAAGAATGGGGAAAGGGGCCCCAGAGGCACAGTGAGTTTGCTGTTCAAATAAATATCGTGGACCCAAAGAGTTTTCTGGAAAAGCGATTTATTAGGCAGAGAGAGAGAAAGACAGTTCCCATGCTGCCATGGGAGGGGACCCAGAGAAGGAATCCGTTCAGGTAAGGAGCAGCTGAATTTTAACCCTTGAGTTATTCCCTCCCCATTCATGTTCTCATCCAATCAGAGGAGTTCTTCCAAACTTCCTCTGGAGTGATTGATCTTTGACTCTGATACC
>CAUYQU010104872.1:0-34554 GCA_963574635.1 Cheracebus regulus
CGCCCGGGTCGTCTATAGGCAGCTTTCCTGTAGTCAAGACGTGTTGTCTCGCCATCGCACAGCGCTCCACCAGCAACGGTGCCACCCCCCCACAGCCATCTACCAGCAACAGTGCCACCCCCCCACAGCTGTCCACCAGCATTGGTGCCCCCCCCACAGCCATCCACCAGCAATGGTACCACCCTATCCCTCACAGCTGTCCACCAGCAATGGTGCCACCCCCCCAGCTGTCCACCAGCAACGGTGCCACCCCCCCAGCTGTCCACCAGCAATGGTGCCACCACCCCCACTGCCGTCCACCAGCAATGGTGTCACCCCCACCCCCACAGCCTCCACCAGCAATGACGTCACCCCACCCCACAGCCATTCACCAGCAACGGTGTCACCCTAGCCCCCAGAGCCATCCACCAGCAACAATGTCACCAGAGCCCCCACAGCTGTCCACCAGCAAGTGTCACCCCACCCCCACAGCCATCCACCAGCAAGTATCACCCCACCCCCAACTGCCATCCACCAGAAACAAGGTCACACCAGCCCCAAAGGCTGTCCACTAGGAACAGTGTCACCCCCACCCCCACAGCCATCCACTAGCAACAGTGCCACCCCATCTCACACAGCCATCCACCAGCAACGGTGTCAACAATCCCACACAGCCATCCACCGGCAACGGTGTCACCCCAACCTCACACAGCCATCCACCGGCAACGGTGTCACCCCAACCTCACACAGCCATCCACCGGCAACGGTGTCACCCCATCCCACACAGCCATCCACCGACAATGGTGCTACCCCATCCCACACAGCCATCCACCGGCAATGGTGCCACCCCACCCCACACAGCCATCCACCGGCAACGGTGCCACCCCACCCCACACAGCCATCCACCGGCAACGGTGTCACCCCACCCCACACAGCCATTCACTGGCAACGGTGTCACCCCATCCCACATAGCCATCCACTGGCAGTGGTGCCACCCTTACCCCCATTCTCAAGCCTCAAAAGATGCCATGTGGGGAACTGGACTCCTGTCCCAACTGGCAGAAACAAGGAGGCCTCCACTCCTGCTGCTGGAGCATGGTCTGAAAAAAATCAGTGATGGTAGAAGGTTTACATAAGATCCAAAGTCTCTGAACACCATGTGAAGGGGTCTGGGTTTCAATCCAATGTCACGGTCACAGCAAGAACCAGGAAGATCTCAAACTATGAGAAAAGGACGATCAACAGAGGCCAAGCTGAGAGGCAGAGATGCTAACATTCTGACAATGATTTTACAGCATCCATGATAAAAATGCTTCAACAGGCAACTACAAATACACTGGAAACAAATGAAAAACACAGAAAGGCTTGGCAACGAAATAGAAGAGACAGATTTTAGAAATGAAAAATACAAAAACTAAAACCAAAAAATGTCATGGACAGACTAGCAGCAAATGAAGGAGACAGAAGTCAGTGAACTTGAAAGTCTAACAGAAATCACAAATCTGAACAACAGAGAAAATGAGCTGACAGGAAAAGGGAACACCGTTTAGGATGTGTGAGACAGAAAAAGGCTCAGCATGTGTGTCCCTGCTGTCCCATGTGTGGCAGAGATGGCCCTGAAGAGCAATGGCTGGAAATGTCCCAAAGACTTCAATAGACATAAACCTTCCAACTCAAGCAGCAGAGCCAAACCTAAACAAGATAAACCCTCCAATTCTAAACCAGGAACTTCAGTTAAAGATGCAGAAAGACCTTGAAGGCAGTGAAAGAGAAAACACAGCTTACCTACAGGAAAAATGGTCAAAAACAGAAGATCACTCAAGTCGGACGTTTTTCAGGTCCTGAGGAAAAGGAAGGTCAACCCAGAGTCTTGTCCTGTGAAGACGTCCCCTAGTAAGAGGGACGAGACCTTGAGCGAGCCTCCTGCAAGGATGGAAGGAGGAATCCGGGCAAGCACTGGAGACTCTACTTGAGTTCTCCAGATCACGCTTGACTGTCCAAACTAACGTCCTAAGAAATCATCCCAAAGCAAGCAGAAGGAAGATAACATGAAGGCTGAAAACCAAACAAAAAATAGAGAAGGTAAACAGAGCAATTCCTTCAAAAACACCAACAGCCACAACTCACCCAAATGCAACAAATCCTGTGAAATGCCCTGTAGCTATTAGAGAAAATGAATATGAAATTTTAAATCTTGCAAAAACAAAATCTCCAGGACCAGATGGTCTCACTGGAGAATTCTCCCAAATGTGTGAAAGAAAGGGGCAAGTCCACAATCTCTCCAGGGATGGTGGAGGGTGGGGCGCTCCCCACCTCATAACAGGAGCCGCAACTAACCTGGGCGCAGACAGCACAAAACGTGACAAGTGCAGCCCCACAGGCCCCTCCACAGTAACATCAAGACACTTCACAGAAGAGCAACAAGGTTATTCTACACCACAATCAACCCATAGGCCCCTCCACAGTAACATCAACTCACGTCACAGGACAGCATCAGGGCTGCTCGACCCACAACCGAGGGGCTCATGTCACAGGAGAGCATCAGGGCTGCTCTACCCCACAACCAAGGGGACTTGTTTCTAGGTTGCAAAGTTGTTTCCATGTCCAAAAATCGGTCAACGTGACCACCACATATTGACAGGCAAAAGAAGAAAAACCACATCATCATACCAACAACAAACACCTAAAAAATTCAACACCCGCTGGTGATAAACACTCAGAAAATATCAAACCCCTCAACTTGATCAAGAGCATCTACGAAAAACCTACGGGCAGAAAACCCAGAAACAGACCACACAGGTGCACCTGAGAGCCCTCGAGACTCTGGGGCAGAAGCATCTGTGGACAAAAGATGGTGCCCATGACAATGTGGCTGGGGCCAGAAAACCAACCTCAAGCACATCTTGGGCTGAAGTGTCAAACAAAAGACTACAGAACTTTCAGGGTAAAACATCAAGAACATCTCTGGGATCTGGGACTAGCTATTAGTTAACCTGACATCAAAATCATGATTTCTAAAAGGAGGCAGTGATAAACAAGAGTATTGTGAAACTAAAAACTTTTGCTCCGCCCAAAGAGCCTCTTGAGGACGAAAAAGCAAGTTGCTGACCAGGAGAAAGGATTTGTAAGTCACATAACCAACCAAGTACTAGTATGAAAATGTATTTTAAAAACTCTCAAAATCGACAGTAAAAACCCAAACAATCCAATTAGAAAATGGGCAAAAGACCCAAACAGCCACCTCACTGAGCAGAATATGCAGAGGGAACGCGGAAATGATGCTGTGTCGTTACTCTCTAAGAAAATGCACATTGCAGCCGCAGTGAGCTCGGGACACACCTATCAGGAATGGCTGCAAGCGATAGCACTGGCCAGGCCGCCTGCGTCACTCACTGCGGGTGAGAATGCGAAATGATGCAGGTGTTCCAGAAAAAGGGCTGGTAGTTTCTTTAAAAAGCTAAACACGCACTCACCATCCAATCTGGCAACTGTACCACTGGACATTTATCCAAAGAAATAAAAACTTAGGTTAAGTACCCCACAGCCAACATGCTTGGACCAAAAGCGTTTCAGATTTTGGATTTCCGAATTTTGAAGTATCTGCATCACACTTACGAGTTAAGCATCCCCAACCGGTGACCCCAAATCTGAATGTTCCAATGACCCTTTCCTTCCAGGGCCACGTCAGTGCTCAGAAAGGTGCAAATCTTGGGGCATTTCCGATTTTGGATTTTCAGGAGATGCTCAACCTTGTGCAAACGTTTAGAGCAAAGGCTGAAAGCAACCCAAATGTCCCTCAAAGGGTAAGCGGTGAAACCACAGATGGCTCCTCCACACACCACCAAACACTGCTCAGCAAGAGGGGGCATGAGCAAGGGGCACAGCAGCAACTCAGAGGCGCTCCAGGAATCGTGCTGAGGAAGGAGGGTCAGCTCCAGAAGGCTGCCGACTCGCCGTACACAGCACTCCTGAGGACGCGGTGTAGCGAGGGCCAGCAGGTGGAGGGCCAAGGGTCAGGGAGAGGGAAGTGGCTGAGGCTGCGAGGGGCTTCAGGGGAGCTGGTGTGAGGATTCTGTGTCTGGATGAGTCTGCGTAGGTCCTCGTGGGAGCCTGTTCCTCACTTTCACAAGAGGCAACTACAGGGAAAACGGGATAAAGGGCTCAAAGGGCCTCTCTGAGGCCCTTTACATTATCACTGCATGTAAATCTACAAGTATCTCAAAAAGTTTAACCAAAAAACCAAATGCTCACACTCATCCCAGGTCCCCAGTGAACCTGCCTGCCAGCCCAGCCCCAAAAAGGTCAAAGGCAGAATTAGAAAAAACTTACAATGTCCAAAACCTGAGGTGAGGACCAGTCCAGGGATGGAGGGTCAACTGCCTTGACCGCTGAGGGCCCTGTCACAATGGGGTCTGCACAGGGTTCTGGGCACAGAATGGGGAACCACCACTCTCAGGACGGTGGCCACTCTTGCACAGTGTGACCAATGCATGTGACAGATGAGGCCTGGGGCTGTTCAGGCGCAGGACCGATGGTGAGTGGTGCCATGGGGGAGCTGGGCTGCATAGCAGCAGCGCTGCTGCAAGGGTGTGGGGGTGGCCGCAGGAGACCATGCCGGACCCGTCTGCACAGGTGGAGCGCTCCGGTCCTGCAGGCACCAGGGCTCCACACAGGGAGGGCCATTAGGGACACACGTCTATTTAGTGCAGGAGACTAGGCAGGTGCCACGTGAACTCAAGCAGGGGAGACTCTAGGATTAAACCAGAAGAAAACGCCCTACATGAGGTCAAGGGATTGAGACCACCCTGGCCAACATGGTGAAACCCTGTCTCTACTAAAAGTACAAAAATTAGCCGGGTGTGGTGGTGCATGCCTGTAATTCCAGCTACTTGGGAGGCTGAGGCAGGAGAATCGCTTGAACCCGGGAGGTGGAGGTTGCAGTGAGCCGAGATGGTGCCACTATACTCCAGCCTGAGCAATAGAGTGAAACTCCATTACACACACACAAAAAGAAAACACCCCAGTGTAGAGGGGTGGCCAATCCACACAGACTCAGGTCCTCTCCGTGGCACAAAAACCCCCAGAATTCCTGCCGGCCTGGTCCCACTGCCGCAGACTTCTAGGGCTACGTCTAGCCTGGGGAGGGGACAGTAAAACAGGATTCTTTTTTTCTTATATAAATTGGTCATTTCATCAATTTTGAAAACTATCAAAAAGCAGAACCCATACTCATTTCAGAACTCCATTCCCAACACACACAAGTGAGGGAAGGGACATTTCCTTCATGCGACAAAGGGGCGCCGCCTGTAATCACACAGGCCACGCAGCACACTTCTGTGGCCACAACAGCACAACTATCACAACTTAACAAATCACATTAACACCCTTTCGTATGTAAATGGCTGGTAGTAACTTAAGTAAAATTGATAGTTTGGTGCAAATTACACTTTCAGATTAAAAAGAGAAGAAAATTTCATCAAAAGTTGACTTATTCAAATGAACTACAGCCCAGTATGCGTCTTCCTCAGGAAAGACAGGCACAGCTGAAGACCTGTGTATGACATGCCATTCGAAACTGAACTGCTGCTGTTCAGGTTAATCACACACATTTCAGAACACAAATACAGACAGCTGTCTGCTGCCACATTATTAGTGTTACTCAAGTAAAACAGTGTTTGACTTTATTCAAATTCAGCTTACCATCTGCAAGTCTGTTTTCAGATAACAGCTTTTTCCCTCATTGATCTTAGAAATTCCTAGCTCACTTCAAGCAAGGCTGAATAATTAAAAAACCAGTTTTGACCACTTTATGTAGTTTAAGACAATGAGGCCAGGAGTTCGAGACCAATCTGGACAACATGGTGAAACCCTGTCTCTACTGAAAATACAAAAGTTAGCTGTGTGTGGTGGCACGTGCCTGTAATTCCAGCTGCTCAAGAGGCTGAGGCAGGAGAATTGCTTGAACCTGGGAGGCGGAGGTTGCAGTGAGCCAAGATTGCACCACTGCACTCCAGCCTGGGCGACAGAGCAAGACTCTGTCTCAAAAAAAACAAAACAAAAAAACTGAAGAAAAAAAATAAGTCAAAGTTTGATTTTATTTTTATTAGTTAAAAAAAATTTTTTTTTTGAGACCAGGTCTCACTCTGTGGCCCAGGATGGCGTGCAGTGGTGCAATCACAGCTCACTGCAGCCTTGAACTCCTGGGCTCAAGCCATCCTCGCGGGTCCACCTCTCAAAGCACTGGGACTGCAGGTGCGAGCTCCCTCCCCCACCATTTTATTTAACAGTATGAAAAACAGCGTCTAAAACACAGGTGCTGCTCATAGTAGCGATTGCGTGGCTGCTTTAAATTATGTAAGTGTTTTGTACACTTGATCTTAGCCAAAAGCCAAGAAGCGATACGTAAGTGTTTTGTAAAACTGCAGTTTAGAAACTAAAGCTCAGCAGTATCACTTTAATGCACACATCTGTCCTAGTGGACAGTGTATTAAAACCCCAACAAGCCCATACAGGAAGCCTAACTAAAGACCAGAAATGATACCACCACCAAGATGCCTTCCTAACGATGGGAGGTGACGTCATCCCCCGGACGCCTTCCTAACGATGGGAGGAGACGTCATCACCAGGAAGCCTTCCTAATGACGGGAGGTGACATCATCTCTGAATGGCTGGGGATCCTCTTACCTGTCATCAAAACGCAGAACCTCGAATTCATCCTAACCTGACCCACGCTGGCCCCAGGTCCCACAGCATTGCCAGGCTGCTGCACAGGAGGCCACCCGTGCTGGCCCAGCTGCCCATGGCCACCCTGCACCTACACCTGCCCACTGCCCAGTCACCCGACTCCTCCTCCTCTTAGCATTACTACCCGCCATGAACCCAAGGGCTGTGAGGGGCACACGCTGCTCTAGACAGAACACAATCTATGAGACAGAAAACCCAGGAGACACTAGAGTACATTTCTAGGCGGAGTGGCCTCTCCCGAAAACTGACTGGGCTTTGCCGTGGTGCCTGGAGGGGTCCTCCTTGCCTGTCCACCCAGGCTTCTGGCTCAGAATGTTGCCACCCACTGTGCTCTGGCCACTCCTGCTCCCCTGACCTGGGAGGGCCCTGCACCCTGGGCCTCAGTGTCCCCACGCAGGAACAGTGCTGGATCCCGAAGGGCTCACAAAGGACACCAAGCCGTACCTCTCCACCTATTAACTGTGTGCAGCTGTTTCCCTCTAGCAGCCTACATTCTGCAGAGAGGATCTGAGGGGTTCTGATCTCGTACAGGAGACCTTGGCGAGTGTCCCTCGCCCGGGTCAAGTTTAATCAGGTCAAACTTTTGGTTTAGTTTCAAAGCAACAACCACAGTACAAAGACTCCTCATTTAAATCTCCAAGAATATCCCACAGCCATTTACGTGGCATCTGCACGGGCCACAACCTCAGGCTGAGGGCCGATCTCGGGTCCACTCAGGAAAACAGGCACAGAAGCCGCGTGCACAGAGCCCGCGATCGCCCCTCTCCCGGGCAGCATAGATCCTGGCTACCAACACCTTCCAGTCCAGCCAAGTTTCCCTTCCAACCGCCACTGGCACCACCCTGCGCCTGCTCTGTGTGGAAACGGAAGAGGGCAGCCCAGGGTGGCAAACGGGGAGCTGGTGGAGAGCAGACGGTGAGGCCAGGGGGGCTCAGAACCAGCCCCACTCTGCTTGTTCTCCAGAGTGTCCCCAGGACCGAGTGCTCATGCGGGGCAGCCACAAGCTGCGCACATGTGGGTGCCTGGACACGTTTGAGAAGCTAATTGTAGGGGTTTTGTTTCAGTTTTGGGACCCAAGAGAGGAGATAAAAGCAAAAGACCCAAGAGTGCAAGCGGGGGAGGGTTCCCACGAGGTGGAAGTGGAGTCAGGCTGCAGCCTCCACCCGCCGTCACTTCGGGCAACTGCTGCTATCCCCCTAACAGACCAGAGCAGCAAGCGTGATGAGCCCTCACTAGCTGGGGGCCGCAGCTGGGCTGCCATGTACCTGAAGGAGGAGGGCTCCTGGTGGATGGGCAGGGAGCTGGGGGGTGCTGGGGGCCCCCGAGCACCTGTCCTGATGAGCTTCCCTGTGCTGGAGTCATAGATCCGAACCTCGGGGCCAGGTTGGGCCTTGGGAAGAACCGGCATCGGGTGGAACAGGGCGGTGGGGGGCACACCCTCCCGGTCGGGGAAGGCCGCGGGGCTGTTCTCCCTGTCGGAGGAGGAGAACAAGGGACGTGAGTGGGGTATCCAGGCAATGCAGGGCAGGCATGGAGGGACTCCCAGCGGGCACAGCCAGGCACATGAAGCAATAGCCGCCTGGCAAAGGAATGCCTGGCAGGGACTGGCGGGCACCCACCTCTGTGCCTTGGTGTGGTCGTCCCTGAGTGGGAAGAGCTGCTCCTCCACTTTGTCCCAGCGCTCAAGGCAGCTCCACAGCCAGTCAGGGTTGACCACGTGCAGGTGCCCGCACTCCTGTGCCTGCAGCACCTTCTCTGTGCCTGTGGGAGACCGGACTGAGTCAGGCTCAGGGCGTTCACCCAGCTGCACCCCACTAGGGCTGCCCGTCACAGGTGCCCATCTCCCAGGCCAGGGATAAGCAGCCATGTGGGAAGGGACAGACAGGTCAGGCTGGAGCGGGGAGGGTGGATCTTGGGCAGGGAGCCGGGCACAGTGGGTGACGTGAGCGGCAGGAGGACCCCTTAACATGTGTTCAGGAAAGCCCCTCAGCAGTGAGGTCATGAACATGGAAGCAAAACGGAAACATGAGCACGATTTGGGGAAGGAAGGAAGTTGAGAGGCGGGTCAGGAGCTGGGTAAATACAGAGCATAGCAGACGGGCACTCGAGGGGCCATGGAGGCCCCGGCCTGGCTTCATGCTCAGGAAAGGAGGGTCAGGAGCTGGGCAGACAGGCATTCGAGGGGCCAAGGAGGGCTCTGGCCTCTCAGCTCCATGGTCGGGAGACAAGGGTCTGACTGCCCACGGGAGGCCGGGGCTTGGCTTTCTCCTGAGACTGACAGAGCCTGCCTCCGTCCTGCAGCTAGCACCCAGCTATTTCACACCGAGATGGACCTTCCATTTACCCTTGATGCAAATGCTTGACTGAGCACATGCTTGTCCAGCGCCACGTGACATGTGCTGGAAGCGTGCCCTCAAACGTCAGGGAGCACCTGCGTGGCTGGGCCATGGAGGCAGGGCAAGCACTGAAAAGCCCTCTCAGGAAACATGGCCAGGAGAGAAACGGACTGGAGGAGGCAGAACCAAAGGGGTTCAGGCGACCTTCACTCGGGAAAGATCAAAGTGCCTATGGGAGTATTTTAACAGAATAACCAGGTATCTGGTTTTTTAAATAATGAGGTGTGAGCCTCTCTTCAAGATTCACCTATCGCTGAAAGGTTCTGTTTTACTCGGTGGAAGTCTCAAACACGGCAGAGCAGCCTGCCCTGTCTGGGGCAGGTTTCACCATCGGGGAACGGCAGGCCCATGCTCCACTCTTCCAGCCACAATGCGTCCTTCTGTGCATGCTTCAGCTGAACCTTGCACTTGGGTTTCTAAGTCAGAAGGTGTGTCGACTTTTTACCTGTGAACTGAAGGCCCCACCTCCTGTTCCTGCCTGGAGTGTCTCCATCGTACCCCGTCGCTGATTCCCTGTTCTTACTCCAGGGAGGAGGTTCTAACTGCCTGCACCGCACAATGGAAACTCCTGCCACCCGGCATGGTGTGCACGACAACGGTGGCCCGAAAGCACGAACATGCCCAAACCTGAATTTCACCCAATGTCAGGATCTATTCTTAAAAAAGACGGTGATTCTGGGAAACGTTTCTGAAAAGTGAATGTGAGATAAACTGCAATGCCAACTCTTAAGGCGTGCCAGCAAGGAGGCTGTGGGCCTGACCACGCACGCCCAGGGCGCGGGGAGGGAGGCGGCACTCACCAGCCCGTGCGGCGATCAGATGCGTGGCCCTGTCAGGGGCATCGGGACTCAGTACCAGCCGAGTGAGGATCTTTGCTCCCAGCGCTGTGGCGTGGTAATGCTCCCGCGTCTTCTCTATCGGGAAGTTGGTCGGGTGCAGCCCGCTGAAAATGATGGCCACGTCCGCCAGCACCTTGCTCTTGAGCTCCGGCACGATCTTGCGGATGTCCGGCGCCTCCTCGATCTCCTTGTTGAGGAAGCGGTCGTACTTGGCATAGTAGTCGGTGTGCACACGGACCAGGATCTCCTCCAGGTAGATGAGATGGTCATCCTCATCCGTGTCCTCCTCCTCCTCTTCCTCCATGCTCTGGTCCAGGGACTCACCCGCGGTGACGCCCGATAGCTCACTGTTCTGAGACTCGGTCTCCGCCTCCTTCCTGTCGGCACAGCCATTGCCCAGGCCGCAGAGGCTGTCCCGCTCGCCCTCCTCCTGCCCACTCAGCTCGGGCCCCTTGTCCAGGACATGTGTGCTGGGCTCGGCCTCTCCAGGGGAACTTGGCCCTGCAGGCCGACTTGCCTCCAGGGGCCTGCCCTGCACCAGCACCTCAGCTCCCTCTGGGGCAGCCTTCGGCTTCTGTCGGCCTCTCCTCCCCTCGCTTTCACCGTCAGAAGCAGAGGAAGAGGACTTTGTGCCCTCGGACTCACTGCTGCTCTCGCTGTCACTGGACAGGTCGAAGTCCAGGTCAGTGCCCATGGCACCCTGGGCAGGCCGCTGTCCTGGTGCCGCCCGGCCACCCTGTGCACAGGATCCCTGGGGCTCGGGAGCACCTGCCAGCTCTCGGCTGCCAGCGGGGGCCTGGGCAGGGGGCCAGGCGTCCCTCTCATCTGGCTTCCCAGGGCGGGGTGAGTCCTGCGGGGCGGCAGCCTCGCTGCCGTTCAGCTCCCGCGCCGACGTCTCGAGGCCGTTGCTGGGCTCCACTCCAGGGGCCTGTGTTCCCTGCTCAGGGTCTCTTGCAGGCGGGGCTTGCTCTGAGACCTCGGTGCCTCGAGAAGAATGATTTACTAAATTTGCACGCAAAAGGAAAATTTACCACAATTTAGCATTAAACATTAAATAACGTTCAAAGTTAAAGCAGCACCCTTCTCCATGGCTGGGAACTCTCAGCCACCCTCCAGACCAGGCCTTAGCAAAGTTGCTGTGCAGAGCCGGGTGGGCTGAGTACCCCTCACCCAAAGTGCGTGGGACCAGAGATGTGTTGTATATCTAATTTGTTTTCTGATTTTGGAGTATTCGCATTAAACTTATAGTTGAATACCCCAAACCTGAAAAATCCAAAATGCTCCAATGAGTATTTCCTTTGAGCACCATGTGGGTACTCATAAAGTTTTGGATTTTGGGGATGAGGGATCCTCTACCTACAGGAACAACTGGAGGTTTGCCTCCCAGCTCTGGGCTGCAGACCTGGCGCCCTACGGCCACGGTTTGTCGAGCCCCCGCTCTGGAGGACGTCGGCAGCTCCACGCTGACCCCATCCATCTGGTGAGTCTCCACCTCTACGGGAACGCCTCCAGTTCCACTCTCTCCTGGTCTTAACCTCCAAGTTCCATTTTAGTGACTACAGCAGTAAATGTATGCCTCAAAATACTTTTTAAAAAATAAGCATCAAAAACATGTAACTTTTCATAGGGTGGATACCAGCTGCATGCCTGCCTGACACGTTAAACCACACTGCTCTCTGGGGCCCTGGCCAGCGCCCAGCCTGACCACCGTCCACTGGGAATGGTTCCTCCCCGTGAAGCCACTGCAGCCCACATTTGCGCTCTCTACAGAATGCCATGGCCAAATGCCCAGGGGTGCATTTAAGGAAAACTGGGATGAAAGGTGCTGTTCAGATGTATTAAGTAAACATCATTCTTGAGCCTTTATTCAACTGGGAAAATGTTTAAGTTAGGGCCATTTTTTTTTAAGGCTCAAATTGAAACAACATAATATCCTGTTTTTCAGTACTATATAAATAAAACCAGTAATCTCTATTGAAATACAAATAAACAAAACCAAAGTGCATCTTGAATTTACAGCAGTCAAAATAGAGATAAGAAATGAGAAGAGATAAACAATAAATAAAATGCAAATTCTTTCTAAAGAATCAGGAAGCAGGTTACTCACCTTTCCTTCTTGTCTGAGATTCCCGGGACCCAGGGGGCGCATTCATATCACCCGTGCCCTGGAAGTACACATATTTCTTCACAGTTATCAGATTGGGGGCAAACTTCCAGACATCTTCTCGGTCATCAATAATGCAAACCATTGAGTCTCCACAAGGAAAGAGATTTCTACAAGCGAAAATGCATAATTTACAAAAAATAATAATGAAAAGCTGTAGTCATTCACTTTGCCAAGCCTAACAGTTTAAGACTCGAATCCACATGCAGCCAGCAGACGGCAGGTTAATCAGAAAAAGATGCCAACTGGCCTGAAGCCCCTTCGGTTTGGGTCACATTTAAACCTCCTTAACATCTTCCCCACTGTTTCCGATTCTCCTTCAAGCAGGAGTTCTCAAACTGTTTCTTAAAGCACCAGAGTCACTACTTCAGGCATTATGGGCCAGCCACAGGGACAAAACCCAACTCTGACCGTGTGGGCGCGGCCATGCTACAATAAAACTTCATGTGCAAACAAGGCTGGGTAGCCTAAAGGCCAGAATGTGCTGACTCTGAAAACAGACTGGGCTAGGCGCAATGTGGCTCAGGTCTGTAATTTTGAGAGCTTTGGGAGGTCTTGGTGGGAGGAAAGCTTGAGCCTAGGAGTCTGAGACCAGCCTGGGCAACACAGCGAGATCCCAATCTCTACAAAAAAACACAGAAATTATCCAGGTGTGGTGGCAGGCACCAGTAGTCCCAGATGCTCAGAAGGCTGAAGCAGGAAGATAGCTTGAGCCCAGGAAGTTGAGGCTGTGGTGAGCTGAGACCGCACTACTGCACTTAAGCTTGGGTGACAGAGCGAGACCGTCTCAGAAACAAAACACAGACCCACGGCCAATACAGGATTTCTACGTGGACCTCCAGCTGCCTCCATGCAAGCCACAGCATCCATCTCCAGGGCCCATCCTGGGCATGTCCCCATCTGATCCTACATTCTGTCTTCAGCCGACTCTTCTCAACAAATCACTAACAGCACCTCTCTCTCTCTGTTCTGATCAATCTGCTCACTCTGGCACACACTAGCAAAAAGGAGGTTTGTTTTGGAAGTAAATACTTTCAGATTCTCTTCTTAGTTAACACTAGCTTGCAAAGGCCTCACAGTCTGTGTGGACACCCTAAATCTAAAACCCAAAATGCTGAAAGGCAGGTGGCCACCGTGAGCCAGAAAGTGACTGATGCTGAAGCTGTGATCGCCAGGGCTCCTCGGGAGAAAAAGCCACATCTGCCATGGTGTCGCGGCAGCAGGACGGACTTCCGGGTGGAAATGGGGAAATTCCTCATACAGAGCGGGCAAGAAACATCAAAGAATATAAAAGAATATACACAAGTCTTGTGTAGGGGCAGAGAGGGGTCAGCCGTGTTGAAAAAGCTCAGAGGAGCTGACGGGGAGAGGCTCTGGAGCTGATGGAAAGGAAGAAATGGCAAAAGGCAAAAATATGGGAAAAGGGTCCCGAGACCTAGGGTTTTCTAAATTATTAGTAGGATTAACACAGGCAAGCTCCTAAGAAAATTACAAACCGCACATGCCAATGCTGATGAAAAGAGCACCCCCTAAACCAGTGGCCCCCCAAAGCTGCAAACTTGTACGTGGGGCAGAGTCATGAACATTCCTCTGCCCACTCGGGTCCTCACGGCTGCCGACTGCCTGATGCCCACTGCGTCCCTATGCGGCTCTGCCCTCCAGGGTTCTGGGCCTGAAAGTCAGTCCCTGAGTTCCCCAGGAGCCCTGGCCATTCCCTGGATACTCAGAGGCAAAAAGGCCAAGTCCTTCACGCCTGGCTACTGTGGGGATGCACACCTGCCTCCTGCCTCTTCAACCACAAATCTCAATGCCAGGTCTCTGCATAGGAATGAAAATCTGAAGCTGAAGGGACTAGAATGATCACGCACACCAAGACTGGTTAAGCAAACAGACACACAAAGCCAGGTGGCAGGCTGACATCAAATGGGTGCCGTCTGACAGAGAGATGAGTCAGAGAGGATGACAGTCCCACCTCCACAGACACAAGGCCCAGCTCCTGGGTGGTTTCAGGGCAGGACTGTCGGGACGGGCAGAGCCTGCATCGGGGGCTGTGTACAAGCACCAGAGCTCAGGCAGCCTGACAGGCGGCAGCAGGAGCACGGGTTAGAAAGGAGCTTTCTCAGTACTCTGAGGCTAAGAAGGAAAAATGGAGAGAGGACAGGAAATTCCTAAAAAACACCAATATGAAATACTGCTCTAAATCTCAAAATGCGATTTTTAAAATGGGCAATGAACAGCGAGTAGTCTGTGATGAACTTGGCCGGGTACATACCTAAGGTTTCCTGTTTTAGAAAATGGGTCGATACATTCATCCCTCGACAATATTCGATGAGAAAAAAGCTTCTTCTCGGGGTCTAAAAATCCTTGAGAAAGAAAACAGGACAAAGATTGTACATCTGAGACGCATTTACATCACACTGCACATGGCGGGGCCTTGGGTGCTTCCTCCCAGGGGCAGACACAAAGCACGGGAAATTGGCACCAAACACTTCAACCCTGTTCAGGTAAGACGTCTCATTTAGGGCTTCTAATCTCTCCAGGGGAACTTATTTCTCAAACACAAATTATGTTTACAAGTGTCTATAATTCTATTAATCTGAAGTTTCCTGATGTCCTACCGAAGCGCCTATCTAAACTAGACACAAATTATGTTTACGAGTGTCTGTAATTCTATTAATTTGAAAATTTCTGATGTCCTACTGACGTGCCTATCTAAACTAGACACAAATTATGTTTATAAGTGTCTGTAATTCTATTAATCTGAAAATTTCTGATGTCCTACTGAAGCGCCTTTCTAAACTAGACGGGTAAGAAAATGACGGAAGACACCTGCGTAAGTAAAACAGGGAAGTTACCATTCTACTGGAGACACTCTGCGTGTGCGTCTCCACGTGACTGAGCCTAGATACTAAACTCAAATTATTCTGTGTCCCTTTGGATATAATCTTTCCTAACCCCAGGAAGGCGGCCCACCACTCTCATCTGTAATGGTTAGTGGAGGAAAGGTAGCAAAGAGGCTCGCTTCTCCCAAACGCTTTAGTAGAATGATACAAACTCGCACGCTGTGCGGCAGAAATACACAGAAAGGCCAGTTACTTCTCACCATGATACACCACGTTTTAGCGCTGCTAATTTAGGCAACAAAGAAGCCTGCCTGACAGAAGAGACTGGGAAGAAGGACAGACTTGACATCACACTGACCAGCTGCTACAGAATGTACTTCCACAGCGAGGAATCTGCTTGGGCTGCATTCCACACCTCTCCTTTACATGACACCTGTCATTACAAGTCTAGTGAAAGTTTTACAAACAATTTTCCAAAGAGCATCACGTGCTTGATGATCTGCTTCGACTCCTTAAATATAGCGATACCACACTATCTGCAAAACCACCTTCTACAATTCAGGAAGCACCCTGATCACAATGAACAAATCAGGCAGAGATTTCTTGGGATTACTTCCGCTCTGGGTTTCTTGGTCTACAAATTTACCTTCTAAACTTTAAGCCTACTGTGTTATCTTCCTAACTTTGCGGAGTTTTCAATTTACATTAAAGTACCCATATTTATATATAAAGACTATTTTAAAATTAGTTATCTCTTGCTAATTTGCAAGAACCATAGAGTACGTGGTAAGTGTATTTCAGTCTGTGGAAGGAGGGCACTAAACAAAAGCAGAACAGGCTTTTCAGGTAACTTATCCCATTGGTAAAATACACTGGAGGCATCAAGTTCAACGTCAATTTAATTTCACCAACCATTTAAAACATTCTGGAGGTGAAAAGCTACTGTAATTATGAAGCCTCAAAAAGAAACGTTTCAGTTACTCATCATACAAGTGGCTGAAGGCATAATTTGTACATACCTCAAGGGACAGGTATTCTAATGCACCTAGATAATGTGTTTAGGGGTATTTGTTCATTTAACATTTACTAAGTTTAATGTTATTTGGAATTTACTAGGAATATAAGGTACAAGAATGAAGACAACACAATTATTACTCTCCCAAGAAACTGAAACTGTTAAGAAAATTGAACACATGAAAACACAACCTCTACCTGCCATGACATGTGTAGGTGCCACGGAACAAAATGGCGAGTGAACTGTGGAAGAGCGAGCCGGTGCAGAGCTGGGAGCTGGGACTGTGGTCTTGTCATGGCATGCAGATCCGCTGCACAACTGTTAGTTATGCAGAAATCCAGGAGGCAGACTAGACATCTTAGAAGCACCATGAACCCAAACTCCAGCCACGCAGCCCACGTTCTCTCAAGACTTAAGTCTCACTGGAAAGTCTGGCTCCATGTCCCTGCATGGCACACAGGGTCCACTTCTGGGATCTGAATGGGCCCTGGAAGACCTGGCTCCACATCCCCACGTGGCACACAGGATCCACTTCCGGGATCTGAAACGCCCCCTGGAAGGCCTGGCTCCACGTCCCCGCGTGGCACGCAGGATCCACTTCCGGGATCTGAACGCGCCCTGGAAGGCCTGGCTCCACGTCCCCGCGTGGCACACAGGATCCACTTCCAGGATCTGAAGGCGCCCTGGAAGGCCTAGCATCACCTCCCCACGTGGCACATGACGTCCACTTCTGGGATATGAATGTGTCCTGGCTGTACTCTATCCAATCACTACCGTTCTCATGCTGGCTTTTAATCAACTACCTCCTGCACCCAACCCTATTGGGCTCATTCTCTGCAACACCACCTCTGAAATCACAACTGCGAGAAACACATTTGCTATTTCCAATACAGGTAGAAACATATGCAACACAGTTAAAACAAAAGAGCTGATCCATGCACCTCAGTTACCCTGCGGCCCTGTGGCGCTGTGGTCAAAATAAAAGAGCGGATCCATGAACCTCAGTTACCCTGCGGCCCCGTGGTGCTCTGTGACGCACTCTGGGCTCTGTAAGATCTTCTGGAAGATGAACCCGCTTCCTGGCAACGGCATCACCACCTCCAGATGTTTCAAATGCACCACTGTCAGGAACTTTTGGTTCCTTGATATCACTGGTTTGTTAGCATTTCATTAACAAAAAGATACTGAGGCTTGGTGTGGTGGCTCACGTCTGTAATCCCAGCACTTTGGGAGGCCAAGACAGGCAGATCATGAGGTCAGAAGATCAAGACCATCTTAGCCAACATGGTGAAACCCCGTATCTACTAAAAATATGAAAAATAGCCAGGTGTGGTGGCATGCACCTGTAGTCCCAGCTACTCAGGAGGCTTGGGCAGGAGAATCACTTGAACCCAGGAGGCGGAGGCTGCAGTGAGTTGAGATCACGCCGATGCATTCCAGCCTGGGCAACAGAGTGAGACTCTATCAAAACAAACAAACAAACAAAAAACCCATAGTTGGACTTAAAGGAGAAATAAACAATACTGTTTCTTCCTATATAAAGAACATGTAATTTCTAGATGAGAAGTGAGACCACGCAGTTGCTAAATCTAGAGTCTGTTAACCGAATTATTCGTCTCTACCGTAAGATAAATGAAACGCATCCCAAACATTTACCGTTTCTATCCTAGTCAGACTGAAAGCATACATGCTATGAACACCGTCACTTTCTTTTTTTGAGATGGCGTCTCACTTGTTGGCCAGGCTGGAGTGCAATGGTTTGATCTTGGCTTACTGCAAACTCCGCCTCCTGAGTTCAAGCAATTCTCTTGCCTCAGCCTCCCAAGTAGCTGGAATTACAGACACCTGCCACCACACCTGGCTAATTTTTGTTTGTATTTTTAGTAGAGAAGGGGTTTCACCATGTTGGCCGGACTGATCTCGAACTCCCGACCTCAGATGATCTGCTGGCCTTGGCCTCCCAAAGTGCTGGGATTACAGGCAGGAGCCACCATGCACAGCCGAACATGGTCACTTTCAAAATGAAAAGCATCGAAAGCGGAAGCTCAGCAGCCACCTCAGGCTTCAGGCTGGACCTCACTTTCTCACTTGTTGAAAAGCTGACCCAGCTCATCTCTACAGATCTCGCCAGCCACGAGCCTCGAGGCTCACCCGTGAAAGCAAAGCTCGGCCTTCCTGAACCACAGCCTGGACGCAGTCCTCCTCCCACGTTGCTGGACTGTGAGAATCTCTGCATCTGTGCTCATAGGGATATTGGTCTGCAGTTTCCCTGTGATGTCTTCGTCTGGTTTTCACCAACATCCCTCAGACCCACTAGAATACTGGAACTAGCGTAGAAAGCAGAGCTTAAAGTGGAGAAGGTGCAGACAGGGCCCCGTGATGCTCAGCACACCTAGCAGGTCTCACTACAGCAGGACCCAGGCTTGAGGCCCTCCGCAGACTAGTGGCCATGAGCAGGTCACTAATCTGCTGTCCATGTGGCTTGGCAGCCTGTGGACATCAGCATGAATGTTCTGCTGAATCTGTAAGCAGCGACCAGGCTCCCTCCAGGTTTCAGCTGATAAAGAAACATGGCATTCGCTTTACCTGCTTCATCTTACACCACACGACGCCTCATTACCGTGGAATCAGACTGTGGTGTCTCATGCCCTGCGTGTCTCTGTGACGGGCAGCAAGGGCGTGGCCCAGCTGAAACCCGGAACCCCTGTGCCTTTAGCCCACCCCCCGTCCCGCCAAGCATTTAAACAGACCCAAGCCTTCCACGCGCTCATCCTCACCAGGGCTTGCGTGCTCTGACGGACAAACACTGATGCCCCTCAGAAAAGAATAAGCAAGACCTGTGAAACAGCCAACCTAAATAACCCCAGCTTTAAAGAGGGAGACCTAGAGAAGGAAGGCCCAAACAAGAAACATTTGCATGGTCACTAAACAAACGGATGGGAAGACAGGAGAGGAGGAAGGGAAAAACCACCGATGCAGCCCGGACCGCCTTCTTCAGGAATCAGATCTGCAGGTCATCGGGATGTGCCCGCTGGCGTGCACCCATGCAGGAGATGGGAGGCTGAAGGCACTCAGCAAACCTGCCCCCCTCCCAGGGAGCAGGCCATGCAGTGCACAGTCCTCACAGTCCTGGGGCTCAGGAATCACTCCCTCCCCTGACAGTCCTGGTTTCAGAAACTCATCCGGAGGACCCAGTCCACAGAGGAGGGAAAAAAATCTTACATGAAATGAAGATTTACAACAATGTGATGGATACATTCTTAGGGATAAAATCTTATGTGAAAAGAACAGCATGTAAACTTGTGTAAATTAAGACAAACTAGGCAAAATTATACACCAAAAAAACAGAAAATAGGGGACAGGTGTGAAGATGGTGACCGTGAGGAATAATTTTCTGGTTTTTAGTCTTTCCCTGACATTTGTAATTGTAAAAGTGACATCTCTGCCCACTCCCCACCCCGCCCCGTCATCTGGTTTGAGTGGGTGTCACCATCACTGTGGTTTGTGTGACTTACGGGTCGGCCCCTGGGAGGTACCCAGGCTCTGGATGTGAAGGCACAATCTGGACTGGGAGCATGTGAAGGATTCGGGGGTCTCGGCTCACACGCGGCTTGTGTGAGTTACAGGCACTGGGCACAATCTGGGCCTGGAGCACGCGAAGGATTCAAGGTCTGTTTTCACACAGTAGGTGGCTTAGTTGGCTCGAGCTACTCTAAAGAAACTCCGTAGAGTGGGTGACTCGGGAACAGATGTCCCTCCTCACAGTTCTGGACGCAGGAGCCTGACCAAGACGCCAGCGATGTGGCTGCAGGTCCGTGGGTGCCGGCTCGTTGCGTCCTCCTACGCCCCCCTCCCCCGCCTGCCTGGGTAAGGGTCCTGATTCCATCATGAGCATGGAGCCCTCATGACCTCGCCACCTCCCACGCCCCTCCTAACACCCTCGCCTCGGAGACTTGAGTTTTAGCATATGGACTTGGGAGTGTAAAACCATGAGATCATAGCAGGGGTTATTTCTTTGCTGGCCTGAGGACGTCACCAGTATCACCCTTGTGCACAATTACCTGTCTTCACATCATCTATCTCAGGCAGCCACAGAGCAACAGCCATAATGTTACAGGTGAATATGTTGAATTTCTTTTACAAGAAGAATTAAAGGTCATGATCAAAATTTCCCACAAAGGCACTAAATATTAAAAGAGGATTCAAAATTCATTTCTCCACCAACAACAAACGACTAAGACCAATCCAGAAAGACCTTTGAATTTTAAAATGCTCAATCTAACAACCTCTGGAGCCGGCAAAGAGGAGCTATGCCTACACTGACACTCGGCGCCCACATCCACATGGGACAGACGGTCCCCGTCCCATGGCATCATCCCCTTGCTTCCTCCCACAGGCTGGTGCTCACGCTGTCATCCCGGAGACAGAAGCAAATGCTAAACCGTAAGGGTGCCCATGTCTAGGTAAGAGACGGTCACTATGTGTGCAGTGAGGCACCCAGCGTGAGCACACAGAAGTAGCCTGGCCCGAAGTCCTCATGAACCAATTTCATGGACGTTAGAGCAGGTCCATAGAAAATGTGTCCACGTGGTCCCCACAGACTTCCAAAGTGGCTTATCCAGTACCGCACCCAGCCGGAGTGACCGACCGCAGCCCCACCCTCAACCAGCCCTGAGGGGAGAATTCCCTTCCTCACTACCCTCTGCACAACAGCCAGCCCCAAGACTCAAACTGAGTTCCTGGGAGAGCTTCTTCACTTTTGTTTCCTCACTTTTAAAAAAACCATCACTGAAAACAGGAAATTAACCCAGTGTTCACACCGCTCAATCTGGCTGTGGCTGACTGACCTGCGATGGTGTGCGCATACAGCCGGCTGCCGAAAGTGAAGACGTGCAGCTCGTACAGCTTGGCGATCTTCTCCAGGAAGTCCTTGCAGTGAGGACGCAGGCGCGTGTGCAGCATGGGTTCACCCCGGCCCAGCTGGAAGTGAAAGATGCCCTGAAAGAATGACAGGACAGTCAGGAGAAGAGGCTGAGGACCTCGGGAGCCCCCTAAACCCACGTGCCTGAGACAGGCGTCCTGAAGACACACATGTGCCCTCCCCTCCACACAGGACACAAGACATGCGAGTGTGTGCCCACCCCTCCACATGGGACAGAGAACACGCATATGCCTGCCTCTCCACATGGGACAGATCCCGCCCCTCCACATGGGACAGAGGACAGGTGTGTACCCACCCCTCCACATGGGACAGAGGACACACGTGTGCCCACCCCTCCACATGAGACAGAGGACATGCATGTGCCCACCCCTCCACATGGGAGAGAACACGTGTGTACCCACCCCTCCACATGGGACAGAGGACACACGTGTGCCTACCCTCCACATGGGACAGAGGATGTGCATATGCTCACCCCTCCAAATAAGGATGTGATCTCAACTGGTGTGAAGGGCTACCAGTGGCATTTACAACCCACTGTGTAAGTACTTTCCATGCACGCAGTACGAGTGAGCAAGTGTGGCCTTCTCTGCTGTGGGAATGCCTGCAATGAGTGTGCTAATGACTGCCCATGATAACTATGGTAACTACCTACCTGCAACAACTGTTTAGGGTAACCACCCCAGGCAACCACACGTAACACTGTATGCTAGCTTGATGATAAGTACACTAACTACTCGTGATAACCACCTGCCTGCAACTACCACCCCTGATAACCATGCCACCAGTAACAACCTATGATAACCACACAATAACCATCCTCAATAACCAGGCCACCTAGGATAACCATGCCAACAGTAACACCCATGATAACTACACAATAACCACCAATGACAAGTACACTTACTACTCACGGTAACTATCCACCGCCTTGGATAACCACCCTTCATAACTACGCCAACAATAACAACCTATGATAACTACAAGATAGCCACTGATGCCATTTCTGCCTTTGTTTCTCCAAATGTGGACCCGTGTTAAACAGGAAAGCCATACAGGTTGCTCTGAACAGACGTCCACATTATGCGCTGAGAGTGTTTTCCTGAGTTATTGAATAAAGGAAATCAAACATTCCTAGGTAACTTGGTATAATACACAAGTAATTTTCAGATAGTTTCTTTCATTTACACATACAACACAAAATCTAAAAGTATTCTAAATCATATTTAGTAGATGGATGAAATTAGCAATACCAACCTGCTTACATATGATCAACATGCAAGTAAGTTTCCTTTCCTCAGGAAGTTAAACTTCGATCCTTTAATCCTGTCACTAATTTCCTCAGTAAAATGTTTACTCTCAATGGCTTTAGAAGAAGGTAGATGACTTGAGCCCAGTTAAATTTTTCTAGCTCTAAGTTAGTTACAGCCTCATAAAGAAGTGATTCTGTTAAAGATTTAGGAGTGAAAAGTTTTAGTAACAACTTTCCCGCTACTCAACAGTAAAAAGTCCAGCAGGTGTCTAGGCTTTGGGAGGTGTGGCCGGCACCACCCTTAATCCCCAAAACTGCTCTCAAGAGGGGCCAGGAGTAGGGCCAGGCCCTGCCCCAGGGTCTCCTCTGGATGTCTAGTGCGGCATACTAATAGGTACTGGGAGGCAGAGGGCTCTTCGTGCTTAGACCACCCTCCCCACCACATCAGGACATCATCGCATTCCAGATCACACAATGAGAAACAGCTACGTGATAACCAGGCTCCAACTGTCTAAAACAGGTCTACCTTGGAGCTACTGAGAATCACATGAATTTTGTGGTTTCCCAGTGAATATAATTCATGCTGACACTCTACCGTAGCTTATAATGTGCAATAGCATTATGTCTAAAAGAACAATGTACCTAGCATAATTTAAAAATACTTTGCTATTAAAAATGGCTGGGTGCAGTAGCTCACACCTGTAATCCCAGCACTTCGGGAGGCCGAGGCAAGGGGATCACTTGAGATGAGGAGTTCGAGACCAGCCTGGCCAACAAGGTACAACTCCGTCTCTACTAAAAGTACAAAAATTAGCTGGGTGTGGTGGTGCCCAGCTACCCGGGAGGCTGAGGCACAAGAATCGCCTGAACCTGGGAGGTGGAGGCTGCAGCGTAGCAAGGTGGCATCACTGCACTCCAGTCTGGGCGACAGTCTCCATCTCAAAAATTTAAAAAAATAGTGATTTATTATTTAATTTATTATTTAAAAATGCTAATGACCATCTGAGACTCCAGCAAGTCATATACTTTTTGCTGGTGCAGGGTCTCACCCTGACGTTGACAGCTGCTGACTGATCGGAGTGGTGGTTGCTAAAGGCAGGGGTGGCTGTGATCATTTCACAAAATGAGATGACAATGAAGTCTGTCCCATAAGTCTACTCTTCCTTTCACAAAAGACTTCTCTGTACATGCAATGCTGTTTGGTAGCATTTTATCCAGAAAAGAAACTTCAAAACTAGGGGCAGTCCTCTTTCATCCTGCCACTGCTTTCCCAACTAGTTTAGGTAACATTCTAAATTCTCTGTCGTCATTTCAACCACGCTCACAGCATCTTCTCCAGGAGCGGATTCCACTTCAAGAAACTACTTTCTTTGCTCATCCATAAGAAACAACTCCTCATCTGTTCAAGTTTCATCCTGAGGTTGCTGCAATTCGTCATCTTCAGGCTCCATTCCTAATTGTCTCGCCATTTCCATGCACCTGTAGCTCAGGTTCCTAAAGTCATCCACGAAGGTTGGAATCAACATCTTCCAAACTCCTGGTGGATGCTGATATTCTGACCTCCACCCACGAATCACGAATGTTCCTGGTGGCACCTGCAATGGTGAATCCTTTCCAGAAGGATTTTCTATTTGATTTTCCCAGAATCATCAGAGGAATCGCTCTCTAAGGCAGCGATTAGGAGATACACTTCTTTGTAGGGAATCCATGAGACGCACACATTGGTGCGCCAGAATGTAGGGAGCCAGCCCTACGTCACCAGTGGGTACCCCGAGTTCAGCGGCGACAAGGGAATGAGAGAAAGACAGATTAAAAGTGGGACCAGGGGGCCATCACTTTATTACTCTGGAGGAAACAGTGAAGGCCCCGAGCTCTGATCTTCCACACTGTTTACTGATTACAATCACTTTGAGCTACAGGGTAGGGGTAGAGTGAAGGTGGAGTGAATCAGTGAGCCGCAACTGCTGTATCATCCTAAGAACTGATAATAGTGGTGGTTTGGGAGTTTCACAAAACAAGAACATGTGGTTATCTTTAGCCTATTATCTATGTGCAAGTGACGGAACACAGGCCTTACGAGGAGCCTACAAGTCTGGCTACATCATAGTGCTACGAAGGGGTTTTACATTTGAGCACAATGTTTATGGTAACAGAGCCGAGGTCACCCTGCACCGGAACAGGAGGCATGGAGAGGCCTTCCTCCCCAGAGACCCCTGCGGCCCTTCGCAGTTTGTTGTTCCTTGTATACACGTTACTCATAACCAATTTACGTAGGCATCTGCCAGTCCTTTCTCCTTTGCAGTGTTTCCCAGGCACTGCCTTCTCTCCAGCTGTGAAAGCCCCACGCAGCATACTCTTCTGTCTGCACTGAACACCTGCTGTTTAGCACGGCCTCCTTCCCCGACGGTCTCAGCCAGATCTCCTGGAGAACCTGCCGCAGCTTCTCCATCACACCCGCTGCTTCACCTTCGCTTCTGTGTTGCGGAGATGGCGTCTTTGCCTATGTCTCATGAACCAACCTGTCTGGTCTCCATCTTTTCTTCTGCAGCTTCCTCACCTCGCTCAGCCTTCACAGATTGAAGAGTCAGGGCCTTGCTCTGGGTGAGGCTGTGGCTTAAGGGAATGTTGTGGCAGGTGTGATCTTCTCCTCAGATCACTGCAACTCTCTCCTCAGCAACAAGGCTGTTTCATGTCTAATCATGTGTGTGTTCACTGAAAAAGGATTTTTAGTTTGCTTCAAGAATGTTTCCTCTGCATTCACACCTTGGCTGTTGAGTGCAAGAGGCCCAGCCTGCAGCCTATCCTGGCTTTCGGCGCGCCTTCCTCACCAAGCATAATCACTTCTACCTTCTGATTCAAAGTGAGAGACTGATGAGCGTTCCTTTCACCTGAAGACTTAGAGGTCACTGGAGGGTTATTACTGTGGCCTAATCTCCATACTGCTGTGCCTCAGGGAGCAGGGAGGCCTGGGCATGGGAACAGAGAGATGACGAGTGGGCAGCTGGTGGAGCAGTCAGAAAGCACACAGCTATCCATCAGGTTTGTCATCTTATGTGGGCATGGTTCGTGGCACCCCAAAACAATTACAAGAGTGACCTCGAAGATCGCTGATCACATATCCCTGTAACAGGGAGAACATTAATGAAAACACTATTACAACAGTGACTTCAAAGATCACGGACCACCGACCCCCGTAACAGAACACAAATGAGGAGCCTGAAGTACCACAGGAATGTCTAAAACATGACACAGCACTTGGTGGGCACATGCCATTGGAAAATGGCGCCCATAGATGTGCTTAACAAAGGGTTCCCCCAAACCTCCTCTCTGGGAAAACAGTATCTGTGAAGCACCATAAAGTGAGGTGTGCCTATAAAACTCACTAAATGTCCAACTTCAAAGGCACAACAAAAGCAAGGAACAGCCAGAGCAATTTACGAAGGCACATATGTGCAAAATGCATTTTCGTAAAGTCCTTACATCCTTCAAAATACCTAGTTTTTCACAAAATAGGCATAAAAAAACCCAAAAACCCTTAGTGAGTAGAGTAGTTGGTATGAATGAACCAATCTGAAAATATCTAGTCAGTTTCTACTGCATAAAAGAAAATACTCCTGTTTAAGATCCCATGATATATAGAAATGACTAACACAGTCAAAAATATCAACTGTTTTGTGGGTAAAGGACTGAATTCGGGACCTAAAGGAAAATCCTGTGCAGTTACTCGATTACCTCGGTTCTGCAAACTGTGTAAGACATGGGAGTTTGTGTCACCTAAGGGTTCCATGCCGATCACCCTGACCACCGGACTGACTAGGCCAACCTCAACCAAACTTCTTCCAGAGGAAGCTCGTCACAAGCCTGACTTATGCGCGACTGCATCAATGTGCCCCAGCTGCTGGTACCAGGCCCTGGCATTCGGCCGTGGAGGACACCCGGCTCTGTGATAACCCTCCAGCCTGCTGGGTGGCTGCCTTTGGGACCTGTAAGATGCCCAGGAACCCTCAGGAACTGGCAAGGTCAGAAGCGATGGGCCTCTGAAATCTCCAACCAAATGCCAGAGTCCACAAACTACCTGTTTAATAGCAAACATCAAAACATAACTCAGTGTTGGCGACCATCCAGGCTGACGAAGCCTCTGGGCAAGCTTCTTGGCACAGGCATTACAAAGCCTTCGGTCTAGAATTCAGCCTCTCTGGCTCCATCCTGAGGACACAGCTCAGAAGGGGGTTCCCTGTAATTCCCCTGAAAAATGCATGCTGGCCGCCTCCTGGAATTTTCCTGCAGCCCAGTTCCGCCAAGAACAAACCCAGGCATCCACCTGCCTCAACATCCCACTACCCCCTCAGACGCTCCCCACAGCCTCCACCACCCCGTCCTCACAGGCTCAGAACACTCCCCCCTCACACGCTCCTCGGAACACTCCCCCCTCAGACGCTCCCCACAGTCCACCACCCCGTCCTCACACAAAGGGCAGGAAGGGGGACGCTGCTCCCGCTACACAGGAGACACAGTGGGCATCAGGATTTCTGCCCGGGGCCTCGGATGCTCCTGAACAGCCCGACAGACACAGGGCTCGCCCAGAACTAGCAGGTGTGCTTTCCAGATCCAGGCTGACCTACGGGAACTAATGGAGCTGACAGGATCACACAGTGTAAAGTCTGGGCTGGGACGCTGCCCTGCAGGGCACTGCCCGCACTCACTTTATTCGACATCTGCTGGCAGTGCTGCTCTGTCGTGTGGATTAGCGTCTGGTCCAAATCCACCATGAGCACAAGTTTCCGGTTTCGGTGCAGTCGCTGCTGGTCTTCTCTTCCCAGCTGTTCAGCTTGCTACAATTAAAAAGAAACAAGCAATGACAAAGTCAGCATATTTGTTTGCATCCAAAGTAAAACTCCATTTTATCAGAAACACGAAACGATGCCGACATGCTCCTCTGCGGCACTCCCCACGGCCTGTGCTGCACAGGCTGAGAGCCAGGGCTGGGTCACCAACCTGGTCATGGCAGCCTCACTTGTGACCATGATTTTAAACTTCAGGTAAACACATGAGCCAATGAAAATGGAAGGGAAGAGAAACTGGCTGTTTCCATAAAAGTTGGATTGAGCCCGGGTGTGGTGGCTCACGCCTGTAATGCCAGCACTTTGGGAGGCCGAGGCCGGTGGATCACTAGGTCAGGAGTTCAAGACCAGCCTGGCCAATATGGCGAAACCCCATCTCTACTAAAATTACAAAAAAAAAAAAAAAAGCCAAAAACATTAGCCAGGCGTGGTGGCGCATGCCTGTAGTCCCAGCTACTCAGGAGGCTGAGGCAGAAGAATCACTTGAACCAGGAGGTGGAGGTTGCAGTGACCCAAGATCATAGCACTGTACTCCAGCCTGGGCAACAGAGGGAGACTCCGTCTCAAAAAAAAAAAAAGTTGGATTCAAAGCTATGGACCACTCAATAAAAGTGAGCTGCAAAATTAAGAAAGAAACCAAGTCAGCTGGCTGGGAGGAGGGAGACGCTGGGCAGCCCGGGCTGGGCAGTAGAGACTGGTGAGGGTGCTGCACTCAGAACCCCCCACAATCAGCCTATTCCTGTGTCTCAAAGAGACCCGGGGCCTGGCAATGGCGTACCAGGGGTGTCCCTCCACGCCAGGCCTGGAGCAGTGCTCCTAACAAGGGCCCAGCCGCCCGGTATCAGGAGCCCAGCATGGGGTTCAGGACATGCACATCACGCTGCCCTTCTCACTGCAACTGGCCCTCACTCTTCACAAACAAAATCCGGGTCCTGCTCAGGAAGAACCTCCTCCCACGGCCGCCTCTGAAAGGAAACGCACAAAGGTGCCGGCGGGTACTCTGTTACGGAAGAGATGGGGGTACTTTCTCCTCCCTTCACCCCAAAACTTGCCAGTTTTGGTTTATGCACACGTTCACATTTGTCTAAAGTTTGGTAATTCAGAAAACTCAGAATTGTGTATCTGGCATTTTGTTTTTCCCATAAAAAGACTAAAATTGGTGTCCATCATTCAAAAGCATGAATTTACTAAAATCATAACACTGGAAAGTGTTTTACCTATTTACAAAACTGTGCAGCCCTGAAAGTCTGTAAGATCACAAACTAGTTTTTCTCGGCTCCCAGAGCATTTTCACCCACAGGGTGAAGCGAGGTCAGGGAGATGGCGTCTGCCTCAAGCACAGGTCCAACCCTGAGCACAGGAGATGCCCAGAGCCGCTGACCAACAGAGTCCCCAGCAACTCCTGAAATACATAATGAGGCACAGACACTCAAAGATAAAGACCCATCTCACTGCCAACTGGGTGCACAAATACCTGCCCATTCTCTCCTCCCCATGACCCCGTGGGCTCTCCTGTCAGGTACAAGGCAAACACCCCCAGGACCCCCCAACATGCCCCTGCGGGTGCCCACTCTCCCAAGCCAGCTTCCCACTGGCACCAGCAGCAGCAGCTCCTGGAAGGCAACAAAGTACCACCCTCCCCACCACCGACCCCTTGCCAGTGTCTGCCCTGATACACACTTTGTCCTCCCGCCTCGTCTGGCACACACTTTGACGGTGCGGCCACCTCCTGAGCTCCACCTGCAGCTGTCTCATCCCTTAGGACTTGGCTCAAGGGACCCCAGGCTGAGCCTGGCTGTTCAGAGCTGCGGTAGCAGCACTCGGAGGTCCTGACATGCAGGTCGCACAGCCGAGGGGTCCCAAGTTGCTTTTGCAGGCAGACTTGTCTGTGGAGGACCGGGGGTGGCCGAACCCTGTTTCAGGAAGGCAGCACCCCCGTAAGTCAACCCTGTGATGAGGGTTTGTTCCAGTAACAACAACCACATGTCTGTGCTCTCTGCAGCCGCCCTCCTTGGAAGACCAGGCTTCCCCACACGTGCAGCCGCGGACGCCCAGCTCACCTCGGAGCTCACCATCAACTCCGGCACGCTGTGCACCATGGACACGGTGGCCGTGGACAGCGGCACCTGCTGCTTCCCGTTCTTACTCTGCAACCTGTGGGTGAAGGACAGGTTCAGGGCTTTCAGCTGAGTCACCGCACACAGAGGCACACTGAACTCTAAGTGACGGGATTCCAACTGATGTCTTAATGGGCACACGCTGCTATCTTAGAGCAGAACTGGATTCTGTTGGCAACTGTGGAAACATTCTCCACTGTTTAAAGACAGACAGGAAACCTGGTGAAAACACTAAGCTCGTGGCCACTCACGCACACACAGAGCCAGCTCTTCATGAAAACAAACTGCAAAGTCACACAGAATCAGAAAGAGGCCCTCAAACGTGAAAATGCAGAAAAGGAAGCTGCTGCGCCTCCCACTGCGCAAGTGATAAATCCGAGAAGCCACTTGGCATTAGCAGTGGGGGCACTCAGGGAGGACCAGCGCAGGCTGCCCCGAGGGAGGGGCTGCTCCAGACACTCAGCGATCTGCATCCTCACAGTCAGGAGGAAACAGGTCTCAGCCCTCCAGCCCCCGCCCCCGCCACACCTGAGAATAGCATGAGGCTGGAGGGACAGAACAGAACAGGAAGTTATGCAACAGAACAGGAAGAACTGCCTCCTAAGGAAACCTACTGAGTATGACTCGGGTGGGGCCCAAGGGAGGTGTCTGCACCTGCCGCCGGAAAACCAGCAGCCCTCACTGTGTCCCCAGCACTGCTTCTTGGACTCTCAGAGGCCACCACCTCGAGTGCCAGCAGGCAGCGATCTCACTCCTCCGGATACTTACTGGGTGAGGTCTTGGCCACATTCAGCACACAGGCCTTTCATGACAACTGGGTGGCTACATCCTTCTAATCTCACCAGAACTGCTCTACAAAACACAAAGGGAAGAACATTTTTAAATCTCTTGGTTTATCAGAAGAGCCCGAGTGAGAATTTTTAAATCTAAGTTTTTGTACCAATTCTAAACTAACTCTTGCAGAGCTTTTCAGGCAGTTACATCACTCTTGAGGGCATTTGTTTGTCTATAAAATGAAAGAACTTTCCACCTACAGGTCTCGCTCATGAAAAGCCAACCCCTACCACACTACACCAACCCTGTGCTGCCCATGGAAGACTGGAAACCTGAGGCTATCTGGTCCAGTGAGGAGACTCAGGGATAACAGAAAGCTGTCTCTATTTATATGTGATCCTAGACATTTCTGATAGAGAATCTATAAAATCTAAAACTTGGTTAATTCAATACAATAAGGAGCAATTTGGTGGAATATCAAAAAACAATAAATCGCCTCCCACATATCATTCCCAGCTAGAAAGAAGCTGATGTAATGACATTTTTCTGACAGAACTACTGTAATAGTCCTAGTTTTATATAAACACACACTGTTTTATTTATCCAAACAGTGGTCATCAGAAGCCTTGGAAGAAGTGCTGAAATCTGAAGGCTACGAGACCAGAGGCTGCCCAGTACTCAGAGCCCACCCCAGGTGCTCACAGTCCCCTGCTGACCACCCTGCCCTGTAGATGCAAGGCCGTCCAGTACTCAGCACCCGCTCCTAGGTGCTTGCAGACCCCATGCCCCTACCCCACCCCGTGGACACGAGGCAGCCCACCACTCAGCGCCCACCCCCATGCCCCGCTCCGGGCTGGGATACTCTGACAACCCCGCCTTGCCAACAAGAGGCTGCCCAGCGCTCAGCACTCCTAGATGCTCGCAGCCCCCCACTCTCCATGGCAAGCTACATCCATCAACAGGATCTTTCCAGGCCCATGGCCCACTGGGACTCCAGGCCCTGGGCATGCACGGTACCCCCAGTCATGTCATGGAGAGGGCAAGGGGGCACGAGGGTCAGGCCACAGGCGAAAACAAGGCAGAGCCCCATCCTCCATGATCACGGTGCCTCAGCGGGCCACGCAGGGAGACTCGGAGGGGCAGGGGCGGCGTTTGCAGCCTGCATCCTGGAGGGGAGCGGAAGGGAGCTCTTCCCAGGGAGGGAACAGGACGGGTGTGTGCAGATCATCCTGGAGGAGGAACCATGCCGAGGAGACACAGTGCACCCTCGGGATGGGGTAGGCTGCCAGCGACCATCTAGAATCTGAGCTGCTTCGGGTTCCGGGTTCTGGGCCTGAAACCCTAATCTTGACCCTGCGCAGCAATTGGGACAAGGTGGCCCTGCCCCCGTGCCTCCTGTGCGCTCACCAACCACAGGAGCCGTGACACTCCCTGGCCCCACAAGTTCACACAGCACCCCAGGAGGAAACTCAGAAAGGGTCATTTAAAAAAATTACAAAGAGTACTTTACTGAGAACTCTATTCTGTAAATCCTCAATTCTCAGAAATATTTTTAAAAAATAACCACTTCTTACTGGTTGAAAGAATCTAAGTTTTTAAAAATGAAAATTGTCAGGGAAATTTTAAATTATATTTAAAAAAAAGAATCTAAATTTTTACATTCAGGTTGAGCTTTCCCAATCCAAATATCCTAAATCCGAAAACTTCTGGGCACAGAGACACCACCATGGGGGAGATTCCGCTCCTGACTCTGTGTGGTGGGCAGCAAAGCTTCGTTTCATGCATGAAACCATCACAGGTGCCGTGTAAAATTACCTTCAAGCTGTGTGTACACAGTGACATTCAACATAAATGAATTCTGCGTTTAGACTTGGGTCCCATCCCCGAGATATCTCGTCATGTATACATAGATATTCCAAAACCCATCCTCCCTCCTGGTCACCACACCTGGTCAAAGACACCGCCAGGCTTCACAGGCCTCAGGGACGCCTGCTCCCTGCTTGCTGAGGCCGCGGGGGCCATCCCCACCCAGGAGTCTGCGTCCCCAACACCATCACAGCTGCACTTGGGGCCTTCACATCCAGGCTCCCTCTGATACCTGGCACTCACCCACTCCCAGCTGAGCTGTTTCTGCCCACCCACAGGGCTCTGCGGCCCCACCGCCAGTACCCAAACCCAGTCCTCCCAATGGCCCCACATCCTTTCCCCAGGCATTTCTCCCCCAGTTCCAGGAGCAACCCCAGTTGGGAGCCGCACCCCTCAAACTCCCCAGTCTCCAGGAGACATCACTTTGCAATCAGCCTTCTGCAAGGAGACCCTGCATAGCTCCTGCCGGATGCAGCACGCCAGCACACTGCGGGCTCCTCGTTGCACCCGTGCAAGGGGAAGAGAGGAAAAGGTCAACCTGTGATGGCACCCAAGGTTGCTGCCCCAAGGCTGCAGGTGCAGCTCAGGTCTGAAGATTCATGGGTCTCTGTAACCTGACGGAGGACTTCAGGCTCAACCAGCGTGTGCCCCTTGCAATGCTGCCACAGACATTAAGAGACACAGGGTAAACCAGCTCATTTGGCAAGGTTTTGTGATCAAATATCACGTAAGGAGGAAACACAGGGCAGGAAGGGCCCTGGTACCTCCTGCTGTGGTCTTTCCTCTGTGAGCACAGCTAACAGGCAGTTTGTATTCATTAGCTTTGCTCACTTTTAAACTAAAACTTATGGCTTGGGAAATATTTTTTCAGGAATCGTCAAAAATGAACTAGGAAGATTTTGCCAATCTCCCCTAAACATGTTAGCATGAAGAAAGATCTGGGGTATCTCTAGCTTAACCAATAAACAGGCGTTTTTTGGTTAGAAATTGACAAGTTGGTTCTGAAATTTATATGGAAATTCAGGAAACCTAGAATCTCAATTTTGAAAACTAACAAAGAGAACTTTTACTACCTGACTTCGGAACTTATCAGGCATACATCATAAACTCATGGAACAGAGAAATCCAGAAAGACTCAAAGTCATGACTGACCAACGACCCACCGAGGTGCCCAGGAAACTCCTCAGGGCTCCACATGAGCAGACGAGCAGCTGCCAAAGCCTGCAGAGCGTGTTCTGCAGAGGGCTCCCCAGTGCGGCATCTACTTTTCCTATTCTGAAGTGTTTTTTAAAGAGCAACAGTTTTTAACGTTGTTCAAGTGCAATTCATCACCATTTTTTGTATTGTTATGAAGAAATCTTTGTCTTACCCAAAGTCACTAAGATTCTTTTCTAGGAGCTGTATGAATTTACCTTATGTTCAGATGTGTGATCTATTTCTGAGTTATTTTTAACATGGGTAAGATACAGGCTGAGGCACGCTTACTTGAGTGCTGCTGACAGGTCTTGTGCAGCGGCGCACAGTGCTGGACACTCACGGTCTCTTGCTTCTGGAGGCTGGAGTCTGAATCGGGTCTTGCTGGGCTGAAACCTAGCTGCAGCACAGCTGGCCCCTCCTGCAGCCTCCGCAGAGAACCTGTGTCCCTGTCTCTTCCAACCTCTCCTGGCCACTGTGGTCCTCAGCTCCAACCCTCCCACCACCGCAAAACTGATGAAGAAAGTGGGTGGGATCTTTGTGAGGGCTGTCTCTGGTTCCCTTCCCCACCGTCACATCTCCCCTCAGCACAGTGGGGAGGGGTCATCCTGCCCACCCCACAGAGGCACGATGGCGCATTTGTACTCAGCGCCACTGTTCAAAGGCCAGCCCTCCTCTATCCACTCCCAGGCACCATTGTGGGTAACTGACGAGATGTCTGAGTCTGGACTCTTCTGTTTCCCATGCTGATGGCACACATCTATCTTTACACCAACGTAAAGTAGCACTACCTTGGCTACTGTAGTTTTGTAACAGGTCTTGACATCAGGTAGTAAAGGTTCTCTTTGTTCACTTCCAAAATTTCTATTCTAGGTTCCCAGTGTTCCCATACAAATTGCAGAACCAGCTAGTCAATTTGTACAGAAACCACTGGGTTTAACTTTGGGTGGCATTCAATCAGCCTTTGCCCTCACCAAGGCAACCAGGCCCTGACCCGACTCAGCTGCCTGCACAAAGGAAACACAGCCACACCCTCCTGTCCACCTTCAGCCTGGTCCACATGGTCGGACACGCAGAGGTTTCTTCCAATCCTCCACCTCCCCCGCCCACCAGCCTCTATCTTTGAAGAGCTGCTCCTGTCCTGCCTGGGAGTTGTCCCCTGCCTCTACTCTAAGTCCTGCCTGGGAGCTGTCCCCTGTTCCTCACCCCGAGTCCTGCCTGGGAGCTGTCCCCTGTACCCAACCCGAGTCCTGCCTGGGAGCTGTTCCCTGCTCCCCACCCGAGTCCTGCCTGGGAGCTGTCCCCTGTCCCCACCCTGAGTCCTGCCTGGGAAATGTCCCCTGTCCCTCACCCTGAGTCCTGCCTGGGAGCTGTCCTCTGTCCCCCACCCTGAGTCCTGCCTGGGAAATGTCCCCTGTCCCTCATCCTGAGTCCTGCCTGGGACCTGTCCCCTGTCCCCACCCCGAGTCCTGCCTGGGAGCTGTCCCCTGTCCCCCACCCTGAGTCCTGCCTGGGAGCTGTCCCCTGTCCCCCATCCTGAGTCCTGCCTGGGAGCTGTCCCCTGTCCTCCACCCTGAGTCCTGCCTGGGAG